>MU228139.1:315207-358496 GCA_018584345.1 Thuja plicata
TATATATATATATATATATGTCTTTTTATTGAAGTGAAGGAATTAATTAATTATGTGTATTTATAATCAAATCAACATAATTTTGGATGGAAATGAAGGTAATTACTATTTAACCTTTTTAAGGAAAAGTAACTAATCTTAATCTAAAAGTGAAAATAAAGATAGATAAAATAAATTACCTAAAACATAAAATTAAACAAAGAGGGTAAATTAACTAAAGAGTTCATGGGAAACTATCTACATATTAATTTATCTAAAGTATAATAAAGTTTCAAAATAATAACCAATATATGGTTGTGGATGGTTGCATTGGTTGATTTTCCTGTGCAACCAATCCTACACCATATTTATGAAAGGAGAATGGGAGAATGGAGAGTCAGGAAGAAAATAATACATTGATGAACAGAAACTCTTAGCAGAGATTATTGTGAAAGTTGATGGTGGCATTGGAAAGGAAACTCTGTGATTGAAAAGCTTGAGAAGATTGGAATTGGATGGAGTGGGCTTGGATCTTCTTCCAAAGGTTTCTCCATAGGACTCCAGGTAGGCTCTACCCAAAAAGAGAATCCTTGTCATGCTGTGTTTGATATGTGTGTTTTACTATTTTCTATTGTTGTAATAGATCAAAGGAAATCTTGAATGGCTGTTTGGAGATATTTATTTCTTATATGTTTGAGTGGTGGATGATTACCTTATGATAGATAATATTATTGAATGTTCATGTTATCTTCTCTTCTGTATGATTTGTTGCCTTAGAATGTGTAGTCTTCTACTTGGAACCTTCTTCTGTTGATGCGTAGGAGTTGGAGTAGTTTCTCTCCCTTGTTAGAATAGTATGTTTTGAGGTATGGAGAGAAATGAAATAGATTTGTCTCGAAGGTAGGAAGGGTTTGAGGGATGTTTTGGAAGGAGAAAAAAGGGATCTCAACTGGGTATCCCTTCGATTCTGCTTTCCAGACCTCCATCTTACCCAGTTTTACCCGAAAAGTCAATTTGGAAGTTGTTGCCTCTAAGTGCACATAGTCCTTTACCACCTGCGCAGAACTGGGCTCCATCCATTCAGGATGCGTGACCACCTACGCAGCTTCAGGGCCCATCTGTGTAGGACCTTTTCAGGCTGACTTTTAGGGCTTTTAGGAGGTTTAAGGTTTCCATACTGATCCAAGGATGATGTAATTTGATGGTTGACTTGTTGGTTCACTGATTTCCCTATTAGTATTATATTTGGTGCATTTTGATGCATGGGAGCTAGGTCAGTCTAGTGGTCTCCATCCGATCTCAGCCTTAGTCTGATTTTAGCCTTAGGAGGAAACATAAAATGTAACATTTAAGTATAAGATACATATTCTTAATTCCTTACACTTTAAGCTACATTTTATGTAATACCTTCCAGGATGTTTGAGAGTGGTTTCAGCCTTCTAGGAGTTAAAATAAAGATTCTAGATTTTGAAGGTTTTAGGAAATTTTAGACTTAGCCAAATTTCAGGAACCAACATGTTTCCTACAATATGATCTTGTTATGATGTTTTGAGGTTTGAATTGGTACCAAAAGGCAACTTTTATATGGTTTTGTATAATACTTGATGTTGGTGCATTTTGATGTCTTCTTATGTGTTATCTACCTTCTTGTATGCCAGATTAGGGTTTAGGAATGTCCGATGGACTAGGGAAAATCAATGATCTCCTAAACCCAATCCAATGATGTTAAGATGTTATGATTTGTGTTGGGATGAAGTACTTGAAGTAATTATGTTGTTGAGAATCCCTTTTTGATGCATTGGATGCAATATGGATGTGTTTTATCCACCTGAGTACCTGATTGTGGTTTAGGGTTGTCCAGAGGATTCATGACAACTAGTATTTTCCTAAACCCAATTATTTGATGTTGTGACATTGTTATGGCTTCTTGTTTATTATGATGTATTCCTTATGTTCTTTTGAGACTTATTTGGGTAGGGAACCTAAGGACACTAGGTGAGTGGCTCACAGTGAGGGGCTGACGCCCTAAGTGGCTAGTTCCAGGGTAACCCACTAGTGATTTATTTAATCAAGTGAAAACATTAATAAATTATGGGAAGGGTACTACACATTAACTAAGATAAGCCTTGCCCATGCTGATAGTACTAGAATATGCTACGAATGGGAGTTGGAGAAGGTGCTATTGTGATAGCACAATCGAACAGTCTTGTCCCTATGAGAGATGTTTGATTCCGCATGTGCCTACTTGGGGGCCGGGCCCCAGAGTGGTTTACCAAGGTAACTCAAGGGGTGAGGGCTATGCGATGACACTCACCTAGCTTGTAGCTTAGAGTTCCTACCAATGTGATTGTGTCCTTTTTGGTCCTTGTGATCTTCTTGTGTTTTCAGTTGTGTAATGTTTTGGGAAGGGCTATCATCCCCTTAGGAGTATCCTAGTTGTTACCTTCTTGCATGGACCTTGGTCTCTGTCTCCTAGCATGGGGGAGTGTAATCTTTTTGGATCCACGTGGCTGGGTGGTTAATCTTTATTATATAGAGGTACTGTTCGTGGTCAAATGGATGTTCTTGGCTCCCGTCCTTTCTAGATTTTCAGTTTTGAAGACTTATTATTGTATATGTAAAGATGTACTTATGCATGCACATTCTTGTAATTGTAAGATCTTGTAAGGGAATAATTATATCTGATGATATGATGTATATCAATCTAAATCAAGCAATGTATAAGGGAATAGGTAGATCTAGGTAAAAGGAAAGGGAAAATATTGTATGTTATGAACATGAAAATATAATGGTTAAGGGTATTTATTCACGTATCTTTTATTAATTTTTTGGTATCCAAGAAATGATCTTAGACTTAGTATGAAATAATATATTTATGAATGATTGTGATATCTCTAGATGTAAAGTTGTAGAAAACTATTATGAATTAATGAATCAATGAGTAAGATAGCTATAGAATTAAATATTGGATTATGTTTACTATGTACCTCAAATGTGTATGGAATAATAAAGTAAATAGGGAATTGCTTATCTATCAAATGTTTATCTCTCACCTAAATGCTTAAATGAATAGTGTAAATGATGATGTTAGTTTAGTAAAGGATAACTCACATAGTTACAGGTTAAAAGTAAAGGAATGAATTGGTAAACTTGTATTAATCAATCAATGCCTTAATGAATAAATTAATAGATTAGATTATGTCTCTTGAATAGTGGCATTAGGGAACCTGAGAGGACTTAGATTATTTGTGATAATTCATTCAAAAAAAATAAAATATTCACATCTCTTAGTAGTTAGTTTGCTTGTCCTCCTGGGTTCCCTGGCGGGGCATGACAATTAATTGTCAATAGCAACAAGAACAATAACCCACCTTTGAATTTGAAGCACACAAATATCATTTAAGTTTGATATAAATTATCAGTGAGACACATTATAGGCATAGTGTTACAATTGTTTTCAAAGATAATCATTTGCACATTAGTGCTTGTATATGAAATAACATTCCTATGAAATAATAACATGAAAAACCTTAAAAAATTTGTTGGATTTTACTATTGCAGGCTTGACATTGACTCTAGAAAGGGATACTACAAATAGTGGATCAAGTATATGTCTCCCAATGCTCTTCTCACTCTAGACCACATTCACCAATGATCTAAATTGGGGTTACACCATTACAACCGTAAAAATACACCTCTAGTTCATTTTAAGTGGACTGATATTCATATGAATAGGTCTACTATACAGTTCCAATCATGATATAGGTTTGTTACAACAAGATGACACCTTTATGCAACCTCCAAAATTCACCAAATCTTCCAAAAAGGACCCAAATCAACACAAAACCAATGTAGGACTAATGTATTGCCACAAAATGACTAAAGATGCATGTTCCAGGTCTATAAAGTGCTAGACTGATTGGGTTCTCACTTAATTAAATAATCATGGTTTATTCATTAAGTCATTTATTACCATTAATGCTTAAGCTAACTTTAGGTGCGTAATAATTAATATATTTATTAATTATTATTGTGAAAAGCTAGTTTTCCCTTTTAGGGTTTTGATCACCTTTCTAAGGTTTAATCCCTTTGTATGTAATTAAATTTTTTTACATTATATTGATTTTTTCTCAGCATTTTTGTGTATTCTCTATGCACATGCTTTTCCCCATTCTTCCTCTTTTTGTGACACTTGTTTGCTCTGTAGAGATCACTAGGCTTTTGTGAAGTTGGTTTTACAACTTCTACATTGTATCAAAGCATCAATTTACTATTCCCTACACCCCTCAGCAGAATGATGTCACTGAGAGAAAGAATAGAACCCTACGGGAGATGGTGAATTTTATGATTCAGTCTAGGTGCATGGATGCGTCTTTTTGGGCTAAGGTAGTCGATTGTGACAACTATATTCAGAATCAGATGCCTCACAAGGGAGTTCAACATATGACTCTTGAGGAGGCTTGGTTATGTCAAGCTTGATGTTTCATCATTCTGAGTATTTGGTAGTGAGGCATGGGCATTTATTCCTGATGCTCAAAGGAGAGCCATGGAGCGAAAGAGCCAATCCCTCAATTCTATTGGCTAATGGGAGGATGTTAAGACATACATATTGTTTGATCCTGATTCCAGAGAGGTCATGTTTTGACATGATATCCAATTTTATGAGCGCCTTCCTACAGTGGATACCTTGGCTCCAGTGTCTACTTCACTACCTACTCCTCCCACTACATCTCTTTAGGATTACTTTGAGGATAATGTAGATGATAATCCTCCATCCCCACCTCCACCAGATCTAGCGCAAATTCCCAAGTGGGCCTAGACTACTGTTGAGGTAGTAGGATCTATGGAAGGTGACCCTTTAGCTTCTTGTCACACTCATTCTCATACTGAGGGTTCTAGTCTTTTGAGTCATGCGATTTCAACTGATCCTTAGAAATTTTCAGAGGGGACAAGAAACCCTTAGTGGGGAAATGCTATGGAGGAAGAGCATTCTTCTTTGATGAAGAATAATACTTGGGATATTTTTCCTCTTCCTAAGGGAAGAAAGTTGGTTCAGTACAAGTGGTTGTATCATAAGAAGTATGTTGTTGAGCATTCTATTGATAAGTATAAGAAACATATTAGTGTGAAGGGTTTCTCGCAGGTTGAGGGTATTGATTACTTTGAGAATTTTTCCTTTGTTGCCAAGATGAAATCTATTCTCTTTGTACTATCCCTCACAAATTCTCAGGGATGTACCATTTTCAGATGGATGTGAAGAGTGCCTTCTTGCATGGAGACCTACATGAGGAGATCTATATGAAGTAGCCTTAGGGATTTGTGTAGGACACTTCTTTAGTTTGCAGACTTTGACGTTCATTGTATGGTCTCAAATAGGCCCCTCGGGCTTGGTACGAGAAGATGGGATCTTTTTCTCTTTCCACTAGTTTCACATGTTGTTTGTTATAGCAAGATGACACCTTGATGCAACCTCCAAAATTCACCAAATCTTCCACAAAGGACCCAAATCAACACAAAACAAACCTAGCACTGATGTATTGCCACAAAATGACATAAAGAAGCATGTTCCAGGACTATAAAGTGTTAGAGTAATTGGGTTCTCACTTAATTAATTAAACCATCCTGGTTTATTAATTAAATCCCTTATTACCTTTAATACTTAGCTAACTTTAAGTGTATGACAATTAATATATTTATTAATTATTATTGTGTAAACATAGTTTTCCATTTTAGGGTTTTGATCACCTTTATAAGGTTTGATCCCTTTGTATGTATTTTTTTTTACATTATATTGATTTTTTCTCTACATTTTGGAGTATTCTCTCTGCACATGCTTTTTCCCCTTCTTCCTCTTATCGTGACAGGTTCTTGCTTGCAGAGGTCACTAGGCTTCCGTGAATTTGGTTTGACAACTTCTACATGGTATCTGAGTATTAGTTTACTGTTCCCTACACCCCTCAACAGAATGAGGTCTTTGAGAGAAAAAATGGAACCCTACGAGAGATGGTGAATTGTTGTTGGCTACTATGAGGATGTTAAGGCATAAAGGTTGTTTGATCTTGATTCCAGAGAGGTCCTATTTCGATGGGATGTCCAGATTGATGAGTGCCTTCCTACATTGGATACCATGTCTCCAGTGTCTAGTTCACTACCTACTCCTCCAACTACATCTCTTCAAGATTTATTTGAGGATGATGTAGATGATAATCCTCCATCCCCACCTCCACCAAATCCATCGTAGTTTCCTAAGTGAGTCTGTGCTACTATTAAGGCAACATGATCTATGGAAGGTGACCCTTTAGCTTCTCGTCACACCCATTCTCATACTAAGGGTTCAAGAGTCTTTTGAGTCATGCAATTTCGGATGATCCTGAGAAGTTTTCAAAGGCAATAGGAAACCCTCAGTGGTAAAATGCTATGGAGAATGAATATTCTTATTTGATGAAGAATAATAATTGGTATCCTTGTCCTCTTCCTAAGGGAAGAAATTTGGTTTGGTATAATTGGTTGTATCGTACGAAGTAGGTTGTTGATGATTTTATTGATAAGTACAAGGAACCTCTTGTTGCGAAGGGTTTCTTGCAGGTTGAGGGTATTGATTTGTTTCCCCACTTTTGGTCCACATACCTTTCAGAGAAAGGTGAGTGATTAATGTATAGTGGTGGGTAAAGAGCTTCTTGTTAGTCCTGAGTCTAAGTCTAGAAATCTTCCCCTTAGGCTAGGGAGTCTTTACTGGATTTTTCCCAATTTCCTTCTCTTTTGTAGCCGGAGGGAATGGGTATCTGAGTTCATGTATTATTCAGGTAGGTTAAGTTCCCCATCTGGTAAAGGTTTTGGTTTGAAGATTTATAACATTGGTATTATACACAATGGAAGTATGTAGCCATAATTCTTCATTTTGTAGCTTGGCAGAGAATCCGGTTTGACCTTCTCCACTGGCAGAAAAGTATCAACAGAGTGCATATTCTGTCGATGACTACTAGGTGATGCCTCAGCGAGAAGTACAGTGTTAAAATGGATCCTTTAGACTTAAGAAGGGCTATTGTGTTTTATTTACACCTCTAAAAGCCAAAGGGAATGATTCAATAGAAAGAAATTGTGAAAATAAAGCCAAAGGCAGAAAAAAGGAAAATGGCTTCTCCCCTACTCCTACAGGCGGGTTTTGACCCATGGGGTATGTTTTCTGCCAAATCATCTAAATAAAGTGATTCTGAAGAAGGACCTGTCTCATAATGTATCTGGGATATAGAGAAGGCAGATGACATCAACACATGCCATTTTGGCATCCTGATAGACTAAATATTTCCCTTGGCAGACTTTTGAACTGATATCACTCCAAAAACACTTCTCCGCCAAAGGAGAAGAGGAAAAGTATTTTTTGCTACCTCAGAAAAGTTACCGTTGCGGTTACTAAAAGTGAAAAGACATTACCTAACGGCTCGTCAAAGCAAGGTAATTAATTCAAATAAAGCCATTTTACTTCATAACGGGCTTTTTCATTAATGTTGGGGTCTTTTCATTTGTGTGGCATGGGAAGTCGGCTGTTAACGGTAAGAATTCAAAATTTATAAAATTAGTTGAAAGTTGAGAATGAGAACCACCATTTGTTCACCAAATTGCTTTGAATTCAAAGTCTCATATTTTAGCTATTCCTTGCTTCTGCATCCCTAAGAGATATTTCCAATTTCCAAATATGAATCATCAGAAGCATGACTTCCAGATTCATGGGGTTCGATGGGATGAATGGAATTACCTCTGAATGGTATAAGATTTTGGATACATCCCTAAAGTTCTTTGACATGTAGAACTTCCAAAACAGATTTAAAGCGGACCAGATACATCCTATTATAGAGAAGTTGAAAGAGAGTGGATTAGTTGAGGCTGTTGGTTTTCCTGTGGATGTTCAAGCCCCAAAATTAATCCAGGAATGCATCACTCAATACAACCCAGACACCAGGAAAATTCTCTTGCCTAATGATATAGTGCTATTGTCTATTGACAGGGAATCGGTCCAGAACTCACTTCACATTCTAGAGAAAGTTGAGTATTCAGAAATGACATATAGTCAAGTGGTGACTGAGTATATTGCTAAAAAGTCAGTCTGGAAGAAAGAGATAATGAAAGTGTGGTTTCAAGAACCTAAGAGTGCCAAAGGAAAGCTTCCAAAGACATTATACAACACTAATATGAAGCCGGAGTTCTTTGACATCCTGGTGTTGCTCCAAAGGATCAGAGGTGAGAGTGAGGCACTCAATTTTGTCGACCATCACTTCTTCTTGGTTCAGGTAATCTATTCCCAACACCACTTCATAGATTGGGCGCTTATGGTAAGTGAGAACCTCTCGAAAGCCCTACATAGAGCTAAATGCCAGAATGAATTTTACTTGTCTTCAGTTCTCTTATACATTTTGGCTACACTCCAAATTTGGCCAGGACTTCCTAGATTAGAAGAATTCCCTGATGATGTCAAGAGTTATGAATTTTTCCCCTCTTTGTAATTACATAATAGTTATGCTGAGTACCTTCGGGTTAATGATGCATTCAAAATGAGACTGTGAAGGGAGTTACAAGGTTGTCTAGAAAGGAGATTATCCCCTGAAGCCATGGCTTTCATCAGCCAATTTGGATGCTATTTCATTCAATTTAGAGGTTTCTCATATCTTTGTCTTGCAGGTTTCAATGATTTCCCTTTGAAGCTGCCCAGGTATCCTACTGATATGATCGTGCTGATCGAGGTAATGAGGCAAGCACTCCAGGTGAACTTGCTTTGTGCTAAAGCTAAGAAGAAGGGATACAATTTCCCCATGACCATCAGGGCTTATAGTTGTGCATCTCGGTCAGAGGAAAAGAATGTTCTCAAGACATTCTCAAAGAATTTTTCTTTGGAAACCTACAATGTCTTGAGACCGCAATATGATCCAGTGAACTATGCCAGGGATGTATTGCAAATGAGTCGTGCAATTCATCATGTTCATGATATAGAAGACCACTGGGCAAATTTCAAGGATGATATGGAAAGAAGAGAGAGATTCTACGCTCGGTTAACTATTGAAAAAATCAAAAGGTTCAATGTTAACATTGTAGTGGAGGGGCTAGAAGACGATGGCAATCATATGTATGATACTACATATCTAGAGGAAATAAAGCTCACCCCTATTAGTTCTAAACCCATGCTGGACCAAGCAATTAGCGACTTGCCAACTCTAATGGGGGATATCTACAAGAGAACATAACAATGGGTTGAATGGACTGTAGGTTGAAGGAAGAGATCAGAAAGGAAGCTGCCTACTCAGCGAACTCTGATAAAAGACACTGCTAGCACTGTAACCACTTCATCAGTAACAATCCCAACCATTGCCAAAGGATTGACCTAGCCGATAGGAGGAGGTGATGAACCTCCTGAGAAAATAACCACCTTGGAGAATACTTGTGGAGAAGGTCCACTCTTGAATATCGAGACAATAAAAGAGCTCACCAAAGATGCAGAACCAGAGTGTTCGGTAAAAGTAGTCATAATAGATGTACCGATTGATACCCATACCCAGGATTCTCCTAGGAGAGGGTCTCCCATCATAGTGGAAGTAGGTGAAGATACTCCTTCAACCAAAAAATTAGAAGGAGAAGCTGGAAAGAATTAGAAGGTCACTTTTGTAGCCAAGTTGGTGTCCTCCTCTCCTACTTTGGTAAACCCATTTTCTTTGAGACCAAAGGCTACACTTCCAGTCATCGGGAAATTATTCATAGAAGAGTTGGTCTCTTCCAAAAAAGTTACTAGCGCAGAGTCATGGATAGAACATACTCTGGAATGCAAGAGAAAGAGGGTGGAAGAAGGGACTGCCAACAAAGACACTCTGTCGTGAGCTATTCAACCCAAGGTCATCATGAGAAAATAGAAAAGGGTGAAGACAATGTCTACCCTGGGTCATGATCCTAAGACTGGAAACTTCACCATGGAAGTGGCCAAGCCAATTAAAGAAGGTAGATTTGAGGACATGACTGCTTCAGAATTTCAATTGCAATCATTTGACATGGGGTTGGCCCTTCATGATACCAAGGTGGATTGGTGGAAATATACCAATGTAGTGATAGAAGAGGAGCTCAAGGAGCTCAAGACTGCTAATGTTCAACTTAAGGAAGAAGTAGCTGAGCTGACCAACTTCATCAGGCAGCTCCTCACTCTGATTGCAAGCATTCCTAGCACTCAAACCACCTTTGACCCCAGTGCTATAGAGAACCAAGCCATTTTGGCTAAGTTGCTAGAAGATCAACATTATGGGAATATTGGTAAATGGTGGATTGAGAGGCTCGAGTCTGAGGGACTAGCGGTGGTTGAGAAACTAGGTAATAATCTTCTAAGGCCAGAGGTAGAGAGAAATAACATTGTTGTGAATCTACAGACTCTCATGTCGGAGAGGGTGAAGGAATGTATAGTTATGTTGCATGTGGCAGTAAAGATGAAGACTAAAGAAGCTCTAAAAGCTAAGATTTTACAAAAAGGAGATGAGCTTTTGATCAAATGGCTTCAGAGCCTAGAGTTTAAGACCGAAATGATCATCCAGGCCAAAGCAGGATTGCAGCAGAAAGATGTCAAGATCAAAGAAGAGTAGAGCAAAGATTTCAAAATCCTCTTAGGGATTCACACAGAATGACAGACCAGTGGTTAGCGGAAAATAATAATCGGAGTAGCTAATTTGCAGAATTCATTTTCTGGTTATTTGCATAAACTGATAGAAGATTCTGCCTCTCATCTAGACAAAATGCTAGAACTCCAACATTTGAGTGGGTGCATCTTTAGAGTGACATAGGAACTAAAAGATCGGACTGATGCTATCAAGATTCTCGCCAAATAACATTCCAGGTGGCTCCTTTGATACACTAACATCCACATCAACAGGCATGAATAACTTGTTCGAGTCATTACAATGGTTACAACCTATAGGGCTAAATTAGACAAGGGGAAGGAAACTGAAACTTAAATAGATTCCCCCTTGTACTATTTTTGATACTTTTGTAACCAATAAATCTTTAAGTTATCATTTCTAGTTGGGGAAGTTGAACCATTTTCGGTTCTCCCCCTTTCTTGTAACGGTCCAATCTAGGACCCTATATGTACTATCTCCAAAATTAATACAAAGGTTAGCTAAATTTTGGTGTGAAAGATAGCATTTTGCTGAGTCAAATTTGTATGTCTGAATACCATTGTTTTATCTATTCCATCTACATTTCATTTATCTTTCTATTGAGTTTAGATGTTTCTTTGAAGTTGGATTTACAATATGTGTTCGAACTAGAGCTTTGCATTATGAATTGATGTGATTAACAAAAGGGGAAACTCATTGTTATCTTGAATTTGGGAAACATTCTCATGATATAGATTGACTCATAGTTGTTTCATCTTTAGTTTAGTCCTGCATATGCATTTTCAGTAGAAGTTCATGCATCACCAATTTTGGGAGTTAATCTGATTGATGAAATCTCAGGGTTGGCTAGATTTAGAGTGGAATTCGTCCTACCTAAGCTATTTACTGCCGAGGATTATCTTGGTTTGCCTCTTCTATTCTCGGGTTAAGAACATACCCTTGTTAGATTAGGAAAGAGCAAAATTTATTGGGAATCATTCATATAAGGGAGTTGTACCTTTAAATTCAGAGGGAAATTAGTTTCTTCAATAACAATTTCCTAACTATTATATTCAATTGTTCTTAAGCATTTTGGGTAGTTTGGAGTTAAGTTGAAAAGAACAATCTATTTACTAACATGATTACTCTGAGATTTTTTCCCCTATTGCCAAGATGAACTCTATTCACTTTGTACTATCCCTCGCAGCTTCTAAAGGATGGCCCATTTTTTAGATGGATGTGAAGGGTACCTTCTTGCATGGAGACCTACATGAGGAGATCTATATGGAGCAACCTCAAGGATTTGTGTAGGACACTTCTTTGGTTTGCAGACTGTGGCATTCATTTTATTGTCTCAAAAAGCCCCCTCGAGCTTGGTATGAGAAGATGGAATCTTTTTTTCTTTCCACTGGTTTCACATGCTTTCATTTTGATCCCATAGTGTATATTCAACATCTTGAGGGTGATATTTTGATTATTGTGCTATATGTTGATGACCTCATCATCACAGTTAGCTCATCCTCTCTGATTCAGGATGTTCAATGAGCTTTGATGGAGCAATTTGAGATGACAAATCTTGGTCTTCTACACTATTTTCTTGGTCTTCAGGTGATTCGGTCTTCAAATGGGATCTCCAATTACCAACATAAGTATGCTCTTGATATGCTTCAACACTTTGGAATGCTTCATTGCAAGCCTTCCCCCACTATTCTTTGGTGTGACAATAAGAATGCTATTCACATTTCTTGCAACCTGGTGGAGCATCAAGGGACTAAACATATTGAGATCCACATGCACTTCATCATGTAGTTGATTTGGGATAGTTTTCTCATCTTGGAGTACATTCCTACTGTGAAGCAAGTTGTAGACATCTTCACTAAACCTTTTGCATCGCCGCACTATCTTCAGTTGCACTCTATGCTTGGGGTGAAGGAAGTTGTCCTTAGGGGTCTTTATGATTCCTTCCTTCCTTCTTGTTTAATTTCAAATTGATGTTTTATCTATATTGGGAGAGGGGTTTTTTCCCATTGTGTTTTCTCCTTTTCTCCTCTTTACAAAGATTTATTGTAGTTGGGTACCTGATCAAGCAATGTTGTCAGGACCCATTTCTTTCTTTCAGTAGTTGTTACTAGGTTTTAGCTTCTCCCTAAGTTTATCTTAAAGGGGGTGTTAGAGTAATTAGGTTCTCATTTAATTAATTAAACCATCCTAGTTTATTAATTATGTTCCTTATTACCTTTAATACATCTAATTCTAAATATAGTTGGCACAATTGAGTGCCTCAGCCCAAAAAGATGCATCCATGGACCTAGAGCATTTTTCATACTTTCCCAAAACCTTGCAAACAATCTTCTATATGATTCTGAGCATGTAGTATGATTGTAACAACATTCTTAATTTAACGATTCTTAATGTAATGTTGCCAAATACTAATCAGAGGACCCCAAATAATAGGAATTAACTACTAAATAGTAATGAACATATTAAGGAAAACTTGGAAAGAGGGACACACTTTAACATTTAAAAAGAAAGAGTTTTATAAAATAAAAATGTGTTTTTTAAAGTGCAGATGTAGCCTATCCCATTGGTGATGCCTATTGATCATTGGTACTTCCAAGGAATCCCCTAGCATCCTTGGGATGTATGAAATCCCCCTCAAACTTTGGGCAATGTCCCCGAGTTTCGCGGACGTCCCCTGTCATTTTTTTGAAAATAAGGGACATGGTGGGGATGTCCCCTAGTTGTCCTCCCATCTCGTAAATGTCCCTGGTATAGGGATGAGGGTTTTCAGGTGGGGATGCATCCCCAAGTAATACTATTATGTAGATCCAATCTTGTTCCAAACTCAAATTAACGAGGGGTTAGTAGCACCAATTTGCAATGGGGAGAGAAATCGAAAATACTAATAATGAATCCACAGACAATAAAGTAACAAGAAATCAAGGAGGAATACAAACGAATGCAAACCAAAAAAGATCAAATCTTCTATTGCTTCTCTCTACTCCTTCTGAAATGCTGGTGTGTATGGTGCTCAATATTGGTATCAACAACATCTATGACTTGGGAGTGTCGAGAAATGATATTGATTATGATCACAAGAATGCTTTGAATGCTTCTAGTAAGAATCTTGCACACAAAAACTTGAAATCCTGGATCCTTCAAATGGTTATGAAGGGTTGATTATATAGATTATGAAAATGATATGAATGGTTGAGATCAATCCCAAAGATTAGAGAATGAATGGTTGAGATCAAAGGGAACTGGAGAAGCCATTAGTAAACTCCACCTCTTCAACTTGGAGAGAAGAGAGAAATCTTAGTTAACTGAACAACTGATTATGAATTACCTTTTGAACTGAAGAGATAATTTGGAGTTACCTTCTTGAACTGAAGAGGTAGGTGGAGGAATTTATGCAATTAGAGATCTGATCAAGAGTTCTCTTTTTTGAACTAAAGAAAGGATTTAATTGAATATTTAATTCATTTTTGTAATTAAAGTATCCAACATGTGAGATAATTGAATTCTTTTTTATTTAGAATTGAAATATCGAATGAAATTAATTTAATTAGAAGAATTAATTAATAAGTTTAATATTTGATTTTAAAGTATAGGAAATTGAATTTAATTAATTAATGAATATTAATCAATTAAGGTTAATTAATTATTTAATTAATTTTAGGGATATGTTTAAATGATTTGGGGAATGGATTTAGGAGAAAATAAATGATTAATTAATGACTAAAAAACCATTAATTAATCGATGAAAATTAGTGTTTTTAATGTAAAGTCATAAGTTTGTCCATTTTAGGGTGTCTACATTTGCCCCTCTTTGATGCATTGTGACTTGGTGCATTGTGTCAAAGAATCTTATGTTTTGATCCCGCCCTAGCTTTCCCTGACAATAGCAAGTGTATCTATGGACCCTCAACTAATTTAAGCAAAAATTCATGACAAGAGCGTCAATTTTTTGATATTGCAAAATAATTAACTGGGTATCTGATCGTTTGTGAAAATACTTAAATATGCTCCTGATATCAGCTGTGTAACTCTTTGGGGCCCAAGATGATAAAATAGGGGTCCTTCAAGAATTAGGGTTTCCTTGGATCACTTTTAAATAGCTTGGAGGGCCTTTCATTTGTCACTTTGCACTCTTGGAGCTCCTGATATTCTGGTGAGCTTCGCTTTAGTTTAATCTACTTTTTGAGTTGTTTTCAAGCGATGGCGGGCCTTCCGGGTGTCATGCATGTGTCAGATCGAGTCTGTACCTTCCATCGGCCAGCTGGCACAGAACATCCAATGAGTAGCTTATACTATGTGCATTTATTTCTTGCATTTATTATTTTTTAGTTCAATTGTCTTCTGGTGGTAATCTTTAATGTGCCGCAACCGTCCGCGATTTTGCCGCAATTGAGGATTAGGTGCCGCAATTGCAAACTGCTTGTTGCAATTTATAAGTAAGCAAAAATTGTCAATGTTTAATGTGGTAATTGCAAATTAACTACCGCAATTGCCAATTGTATGCCACAATCATTATAAAAGTACCGCATCTACTGTTTATTTACCACAATCTCTCTATTAGGTTGCAATCTTAGATGTTTTTGCATTTGTCTGACTCTTTCTTTTTCCTGACACTGATGGGTGACTATTTTTTGTTCTTCGCAGTTCACTAGGACTATTCTGCGGTGTCGAGAGTCGAGACCAGTAGGTCTAGTATATCAATTCTAGATTTTTGAGGATGAGAGGGATGTTCTTAGGAATTTAGTTTTATACTAGATTTCATATATGCCTAAGATCATGACCAATAGGGGTATGATCTTTTCTTTACTAGAGAGATGACATTCTGATACCTGCATGTTGTACATTTCATTTTTTGAGTGGCAAGTGCACCGTTACTCTAGAGGATGTGTATCGCATCCTGTAGATTCCTATTCAAGGTGCTCTTGTAGAGTATGCTCATGGTCCTGGTATTGCAACTCTGTCTAAGTTGATTGGTTTTCCCCAGGATTAGTTAGGTATGGCTGATCCTTATGATATCCTATGGTCCAGGTTTGGCATGGGATTGAATAGATTGACTACCTTGCTTGGTAGTCTGATATGTGGGATCCTCTGTCCCAACCGTCGCTAGCATGGATTTTTAGTTGGTTTTGGCATTGTTCTTCAGAGTATGGTTAGAGACCATACTATTTTTGGTTGGGGTCCATGTATGCTCGCACATATGTATTTTCATATGTTCTATGTGGCTTACTAGGGTGGTAAGTCACTTGGTTGCGGTGCCACTTTACTTTAGATATGGGTATGGGAGCTTATAGCTGTCTGCAAGCCTTTAGGAGCACATGATTTTCCTACTGGGAGACCTTATGTTTTCATGTATGATGGAGTTGTTGTTTAGTCCCATATAGGGCATTTTATGTATTGGAGGTAGTAGTGTGACATGATACCCTATTTCATCTGGAGACCTTATAGGGATTACCCTGTTTGGGATGGAGAGGATGCCCACCCTCCTTTCTTTTGTCAGAGGAGATTCTTGATTGGGTGTGTTACTGACCATATTCACATGATTGAATTGTACAACACTGACAGGGTGTTGTGCCAGTTTGGCAAAAGGTGGGATGTCACATACTCTTATGATTATTTTTCCTGATGATCGAGGGATATTACTTTTTGGGGTGAGTAGTTCCTCTTGATGCTATGAGGACTCAGTTCATGGGCTTGCTTCTTGTTGCTTGGATGTGGTGATCAACCACTATGGATGCAGGTAGAAATTTTAGTTTATCATGTTTGATGTTATACTTTCTTTTATGCTCTCTTTGTTGAAGATACTCTTTTGATTAGTCACTTATGATTTTCCTCCATATAGTACTGATAGTGAAATTGTGTTTGTGTAGGAATGACCTCTTAGTTCGATGCATGGTGGCTATAGGCCCGACCTATTGCCTTGATCGATTTTTCTCATCTTGATGTGGGCACCATCATGAGGAGGGCTCGACAAAGATAGAGAGGAGGGAGGGATAGTGTAAGGGGTGGTGGATGGGGTGGTGGTAGGTTTGGTGGATGGGGTGGTGGTAGGGATGGTGGTAGGGGTGGTGGTAGGGATGGTGGTCAGGGTGGTGGTAGGGATGNGGGGAGATAGAGATGGAGATGATCCCAGGTTGGGTGGCGATGGAAGGAGAGTTAGGACTAGGGGTGGGCATGGATTCAATAGGCTAGTTGGTTTGAGTGTTGTATTGTAGGAGGAGAGGATAAAGGAGGAGGGAGGACCTCAACTAGTTAGGAGAGTTTGACAACATACATGAGATATCTTGGAAAAGAGGGTTGAGGAGAGGGTAGAAGCAAAGATGGCAGAGTTGGATACTGAGGTGGAGATTGAGGAGGTAGGGTTTATCTCTTCCACTGGTAGTAGCAGTACTGGAAGTAGTACTAGCGAGAGTGAGAGTGGTGAGGAGGAGTCTTGGGTAGTGCAGGGCACTGGGGAGGAGGGATTGATTGGGAGGGGAGAGGAGGGTGATATGGATGTAGCCATGGGTTGACATGATGATGATCCATTTGAGGTAGAGAGGCTTACTCTAGAGGTTACACATATTTAGCGGCGGTTAGAAACAATAGACACACATGATACCACCTTGGAGGGGAGAGTAACAACCACTGAGGATAGGGAGAGATAGGCTCACACAGAGGTCAAAGCCTTTATTGATGGCGTATAGGATGCATCCCATCGGGATGGTCTTGAAATATTTTGGAGATCTAGGTATGAGGCCAAGAGAGAGATAGACTACTAGCGCTGACACTAAGAGGAGGTTGTTCCTTCCACACAATGGGTGACCAGTTATACTACTTCCCAGAGATCCAGTAGACCACAAAGGTCCCAGAGGAGTGGTGTTGGAGCTCCTTCTCCACAACAGATGACTGCACCTAATATACCACCCCCTAGGCCTCCTGGTGGCAAGGGTGGGGGTAGCAACAGTTGATATGTTTGTTGATTCTGTATCACTGTGTATTTTTCTGTACCATTTTTTGTAGTGATGATGTACCGATATATTCTGATGTTGCACTGATGATTTGCATCCTTGATATACTGATATTTATAGACAGTTATGTTGATCACCTTCTTTTTTTAGACTTGCGACCATTCATTTGTACTCAGATATTGAGATCTATATATGAGATGCAACTTTATGATTCTATATGATGTGCAGTTTTACTTTTTATATGTATGGTTCTATATGATGATGGTTTATGATGAAATGCATGTGATGTGATTCTATTATGCAGACTCTTAGATGTATGATCTCTACTTTCCTATGATACTGACATATGTATGGAAGATGGTTTATACGATGAATGCATATCTATATGATGATGTTTAGTGGATTCATTTGATTATTGATCACTATGTATGCACATGCTTTATTTTCTTTTTGTTTTTATGCAAATAAATGAATGCAATATACTATGCACAAAATATCTGAGTAAATGCATGTGTTAGTTAGAAGATAGTTAGTGGGAAGTTATCTGTGGGATCATTTGATAGTTTGGGCTGATAGATAGGATGGTGAACCCAAGTCGCTACCATGTTTTCAAATTTTATTCATCATTGCACCTTATTGTGAAAAAGGAAGAGCATCCAATGCACCTAGATATTTCCCATCTGGATACCGCTATGATCTCTGATAACTAGAATGAGTAGAGAAACTGAAAGGAAAGAGAACCAAATGCACCCAAATATTGACCATCTAGATACCGTTATGATCTCTAATTTTGAAAAGAAAGAGAACCAAATGCACCTAGATATTGACCATCTGGATACCTCTATGATCTATGATAACCAGAAGGAGTAGAGAAACTGAAAAGAAAGAGAACCAAATGCACTCAGATATTGACCATCTAGATACCGCTATGATCTCTGATTTTGAAAAGAAAGAGAACCAAATGCACCCAGATATTGACCATCTGGATACCTCTATGATCTCTGAATAATCCAAAATAAAAAACCAAGATAGAAAATCCAATGCACCCATATATAAACCATCTAGATATCACTATGATTTTATTGGTAGCAACAAGCAGATAAAAGACAAGGATTGTCCAATTCTTTTCTAGGGTCAAGCTCAGATTGTGGAACTGCATGGCTGCCAGATATGTGACAGATCCTACCACATTTATCTTGAATCACCATTGCCCTAGAATTAAATTGAAAAAATCCAAAAAAAAAATTAAAATAAAATAAGATTATGATCCATCATAGCTATTCTCATCACTCAGTGGTATCCTTGAGTAGCATAGGAACATAATCGTGAAAGATAAATTGACAACTAACTGGCATGACTGACCTAGTCAACAGTGTACTTTTCCATGATTTTTATTGATTTTGATGTTGGATTGTGTCTAGTTTAAGGAATGGATAACTCATATAAGATTGATATGTCTGGTTTTGAGTGTATCCATCATTGTGTAAGACATTTGATTAGTTTGATTTCATGATTGATTAAATCATTGATTGTTTGACATATTGGATTGTTGATAAAGCTGAGTCATATGAGTCCATTGCCAATTTGCAAAGCTCATGGGTTTGAAATTTGATCATCTTTTTCTCATTGATAATAGAGAAGATTTATTTCTTGATATTTTGCAATATTTGATTTTTTTGATGATGATTGATTTTTTTAGGACATTTTGCTCTTTTTAGGATTTTTTGATGACTTTTTAAGAATTTTTTAGGGATTTTTTTATGACTTTTAGAATTTCCCCTAGTCTAGTGGACCAAGACAAACCATGGATAAGTGTGATTCTCAAAGGGGATTACACTTCTAAAAATAAGCTTGGGTACTCAGTCTTGCATTGGGGAGCACAAGCTTTGATATTTTGGAGTTCATTGATGGCGAAGTGGGATTTCAACACTTGGTGCCTATTTTCCAGGTTTTCACCAAGGTACCTACCCAATAGCATCTATTTTCCATGTTTCACTTAGAGAGAGATTGTGTTTCTCTTTACTTTTCTCATTTTTTTGATTTTTTTGTTTGTCGCCAAGGTGCCTGTTTGCCAGGTTTTCACCAAGGTAACCTTTTATATTTTCTAATTTTTTGTATTTTATGGATATTTAGATATGTGCCTTTGACCTTGAGACCTAAAGTGTAGAACCTTTGAGGTGCATGATATTGATATGACCAGGGAGATGATCTCCTTCTTAAATCACCAGTTGATATGCCCCACTGTTTCAAGATGTGATGATGACAGAGGGTCCTAGCCAATTAGGTTCAAACTTTCATGGTTTAACCCTTTTGCTTGGTTCTTTTGATTCACCATAAGGTTGAGATCTCCTACCTAAAAGGTTCATGCTCTGACCTTCTTGTGATAGTTTCTTCAAAGGAAATTTTGATAGCCTTGTAAGTGATTTAGTGCATTCTATCTTCTCTCATCCAACAGTTCTAGTTCATTTAGTCTTGCTACTCTGTAGTCTTCATCTGAAATGATGTTCTTCAGTGAGATTATTAGGGATGGGATTTAAAATTCAAGGGGTAGGACCACCTCTGACCCATATACTAGTGAGAATGGAGTTTCTCTTATAGGGGTTCTCAAACTAGTTATGTATTCCCATAGTGCGGGACTGAGCTGCAAATGCCAGTCTAGCCCTGATTCATTGACTGCTTTCTTTAAGATCTTCAGGATGGTTTTGTTAGTGGTTTCTTCTTGTCCAATCCCTTGGGGATAATATAATGAAGAGAAACCTTTATTTATTTATAAATTTTCACTGAGGTCTTCAACATCTTGATTTTGGAAAGGTGTACCATGATTTGTGAGTATGGTTTGAGGGATTCCATATCGACATATGATGTTGTTTATTATAAACATAGAGATTTTCTTACCAGTGATGTAGGTGAGAGGAATGGCTTCCACCCATTTGGTAAAGTACTTTATTGCTACAATGATGTAATTGTGACCATTAGAGATGTTGGTGTAATCTTACCCACT
Organism: Thuja plicata; assembly: GCA_018584345.1. NCBI lineage: Eukaryota > Viridiplantae > Streptophyta > Pinopsida > Cupressales > Cupressaceae > Thuja > Thuja plicata. The sequence continues at coordinate 335,772 of MU228139.1, forward strand.
AAGTCAAATCCCCATTTAGAGAATGGCCATGGTGAAGTGATGGGATTGAGTTCTTGGGCTGGTGGATGGATGAGATCTCCACGAATCTGACATTGTCTACACCATTGCACATATTGGTTAGCATCTGTCTCTACTGTGGGCTGGTAATATCCCATTCTAATGATCTTCTTTGCCAAACTATTTCCACCCGCGTGGGCCCCATAAATTCCCTCATGTACCTCGTACAAGGCTCTCTGGGATTCCATGGAAGTGAGACATCATAAAAGCATTTTGTCTAGACTTCTTCTATAGAGTATAGTGAAAAGAAGAGTATACATAGAGTCTTGGTGGGTGAGGGACTTCTTTTGGTTCCTATACAGGTCGGGTGGTAGGATACTATTTTGGAGGTAATTATATACGTCATGGTACCAAGGGGACTCAAGACCAACAAGGACACATGCTGACTCTATTATTGAAGCGTGATATGTCAGTATCATTAATTGTTCTACCAGAAATTGGAATCTGGTTTCATTACCTGACATTTCGATTAAGGATGCTATTGTAGCCATTGCATCTGCTACTTTGTTTTGAACTCTTGGTACCTGCTCAAATACAATTAAATGAAAATAATCCCGTAGCTTGTCCATCAAATCTCTATATGGGATCAGTTTCTCATCTTTTGTCATGTAGTCATTATTTACTTGGATGATGACCAATTGGGAATCATCATAGACTTTTATCTTCTTTATCCTCCATTGTATAGTTGTATTCAATCCGATGACTAGATATTCATACTCTACTATGCTATTTGTGCATGGAAAGTTAAGTCAGAAAGAATTAGGAATTGCATCATTATTTGGATTAATGAGTACTATCCCTACTCCTACACCATGGTTTATATATGACCCATCAAATAATAGTTGCCAAACCTCTATTGCTTGTTGTACTATGAGAATGGATTCATCTGGAAAGTCAGACACTATGGGCTGATGATCTTGTCTTGGTGCCTCTTCTAGTTGGTCTACAATTACCTATCCTTTGATAGCCTTTCAATCCACATAATTTAAGTAAAATTCACTAAAGATCATCACCCATTTGGCGAGTCAACCTGTTAGTGCTACTTTACTCAATAATTACTTAAATGGATCAATGTTTGCTATTAGCTTTGTTTGATGACTCATCATGTAATTTCATAGCTTCTAGGAAGCAAAGACAATTGCAAGAAATTACTTTTCAATTGTTGAGTAATTTATCTCGTAGCACAAAAAATTTCTTCTAAGGTAGTAAATGGATCTTTCCTTGCCATTTTCATCATGTTGTGCCAAAATAACTCCTAGTACTGACTCTGTTGCTGAGATATATAAGAGTAGTGACCTGCCTTGATTGGGTGGTAGAAATATATGAGAATTCAATAGATAATCCTTGAAGGTTTGAAATGATTTCTCACATTGTTTTGTCCATATAAAGGTCACATCTTTATGCAATAGGTGTTGAAATGGGTGACACTTGTCTGTTAGTTGGGTGATGAATCACCTGATAGATTGAAGTCTGCCTTGTAGACCCCTTAGTTGCCTCATATTTTTTGGTGGTGGCATGTCAAGGATGACCTTGAACTTTTATGGGTGCACTTAGATTCCTCTATGTGATACAATGAATCCCAGAAACTTTCCAGTGGTAACCTCGAATGCACACTTCTTTAGGTTTAGTCTGACCTTGTACTCTTGCATTCAATCAAATATTGGTCCCAACACTTGTAGGAAAGCTTCCCTAAGCATTGATTTGGCTAGTATGTCATCAACATAGTCTTCCATTGTTTTATGAATTAGATCATGGAAGATCATGGTCATTTCCCTTTGATAAGTTGCCCCTACATTTTTTAAACCAATTGGTATTATGCTCCATCAATAAGTGCCCCAGGAACATGTAAATGTTTTCTTGTGTTGGTCCTTTGGTGCAATCCTAATTTGGTTATATCTAGAGAATCCATCCATGAGTGATAACATTTGGTGCCCTGTTGTTAGGTCAAATATCATGTCAATGTTTGGTAGAGGAAAGTTGTCCTTTGGACAATCTTTGTTCAAATATCTGAAATCATTACATATACAGATCTAACCATTGTGTTTGGTTACTAGTACTAGATTAGATATCCAATCCACATATGGAATTGGTCTTATGAATCTCGCTTCTAGGAGTTTCTTCAATTTTGCTTTGACAAGTAAAGCAATGTGCGAATGCATCTTTCTCAATATTTGTTTAACAAGTTTTGCATTTGGTAACAATGGCAAATGATGTAGCACTAGCTACGGATCCAAACATGGAATGTCTATGTAAGACCATGTGAATTTGATTTTGCTTTCCTTGAAGAAACTAATGAATCATTTTGTTTCCTCTGGTGTAAGAGACTTATCCAAATAGATATGTTTAGGGTCCTTTGTATCCCCTATATTGACTTCCTCTATTTCCTCAGCTAGTAATGCTGACTTTTCTTCTGTTAAAGGGAGGAGTTACAACTTTCCATCCTTTGGCACCTCAGAGAGGTTTTCACTAGAAGATACGTCTTTTATTAATTTTTTATCATTTTTATGGTGAGAAAGTGCCTTGCAGTTTTCACTTACTGACTGTTCTTTTTTTATTTTTATTTTTCTTTTTTGACTGGAAAGAGGAGCTTCCTCCCCAAAATAGGCTGATATGTCTAGGTCAATAGAGAAGCCTACTTTGTGGTCCCCTAATGGAATGCCTTCTCATATTCCCATGAATTCTACAATGGATTCATCATTTTGAAAAAGATCTATGTCAGGTTGTCCTTATTGGTCCCATTCCATCAATTCATGGTAGACTAGACAAAGGTCCTCATGGGGGGATGACTCTACTTGGGTAAATGAGACTGCAGTGATAGTTCTGACAAAATAGGAATGTGATGTGGATGCACCACTTAAGGAATTGTTATCAATATGTAATTGATACATGGTTGGTATTCTATGGTCATTTGGTCAAACATATCTTTGAGGTGTATAGTAGTGACAGATTGAGGGGAATAGTCTTGGATGGATGGCTATAATTATGAAGGGATGACCACTCTTAGTCATGGGAATCAGTCATGCTATAATTATTGTTAGATGTCTCACTTTCTACATCATCCTGGATAGTTTGATTAAGGTTCAATTGGGAATCAGATGTTTCCACTTTCGATGGCAATAACTGCTGGAGTATACTGCTGATTAGGGCATGTTCTAGATTTTGCCCCCGGTTTAATTCTGCAATTTTCTCTTGGTCTATGGGTATATCTCGGATGGGAGTACTAGTTCTATTTTTTCCATAGCATAACTCTCTTTTATTTCTGTGGGTTGGTGGTAAAGAGAGTTCCATTAAGCCTTGTTGTCTTGCCCCCAGACTAGTCGTACTATCATATCCAAATTTGTACAGCATAATGAAGTCGGCTCCATATTTTGACAAAGGTATCTATGCTTGAGGTGTTTCTTGCGGGTATTTATACAACCAAGTGTTGACATCCAAACCAAAAGGGTTCTCTTTAGCTATGTTTCCCCACTTGAAAAATGTGGTTTGTGGGCATTTGAATAGAACTGGTTTTGGAGTTTTAGGTGTTCTCACTGGTTGGGGCATGCCATATGATTTGGGATTTTGAGGAATGTTGGTGATGGTAAAAGATTCCTCATAGCTATACTCACCACATCTTTTTCCGTGATTGATATATTCCCTTCCTTTCTTGGTATGTCTTTGGGAATAGAATCAGAGGCGAAAGGAATGCTTGCTTCCTTATTTGAAGGCACTTGATTATCTATGCTCCTTATGGTGTTGCAGTATTGGAATGAGTTTGGATCTCCTTCAATGACTATTTCTTCCCCTCGGTATGGGATCTTGATGCACTAGTGATAAGTTGAGGGGACATCTTGCATCTCATGGATCCACAACCTTCCCAGTAACATGTTATATCCTAAATCCAGGTCTAGGATTTGAAATGGGGTATTCTTTATGACAGGGTCTATCTTGACTAGTAGCATGAGATACCTTTTGATGATCTTTCCTCCTTGTCATATGTTCTGATATTTATCCTCCTGGTGACATCAATGCTAGATTTAGAATATCCCAAGGTTTTTATTAATTTCAAAGTACATATGTTTAACCTGGCTCCACCATCAATGAGGACTCTTTAGATTGTGTGTTTTTGAACTTGGATAAAAAGATGCAGGGGATCATTATGCAAAGGTTTTTGCGGTGGTACATCATGGTCTATAAAGGTAACATGCTTTTTGGAAGCGATGTAATTTACCATGGTTTGAAAATTCTCTGGAGTTATGTCCCATGGGATGCATTTTGAAGGGCTTCATCTAGAGCTTGCTTATGCTGTGGGGATATGCGCAAGAGGTCAAACATGGATATCTAGGAAGATGTGCACTTTAGCTAATCCACTAGACTAGTTTTTGGATCGGAGGCTGTTGGAGGATTAGCTGGTGAAGCTAAAGTGGAAGTCACTCCTTGCAAGAAAAATTTAGAATGATGCATTGTGACAATGCATTTGGCATTTGGATCTCTAATAGTAATTGTAGCCACACAACTATTTGAAGGATTAATTCAATTTATAGTGCTATCAGAGTTAGCATAGGTGTAATTCACTAGTTTAGAATATCCACCAAATGCGGAGGCTTTCCCTTTGTTATGATCATGGAATGTAATGTTGAAGATTGTGTGATTGGTTGTACCCTTGGATTGGGTATTTGTGACATCGATAACTCCTATGTCGATTAAATATTGAATGAAAATTTTCAATCGGTAGCAATTGGGTGTCTTGTGTCCTTTTACTTGATGATATTCACAAAAGTCATTATCATTCCACCACTTGGGTTTCACAGCACCATGTTTGTATTCTTGATTTTGGGTAGAGTGATAGTATTGGTTTGAATCAACTTTTTCAAGGCTGACTCTATCGACTCTCCTGATAGTGTGTAGTCGCGTTTAGAAATAGAAACCTTTGTGGGAATTGTGCATTGGGTTGGTTTTTGGACACAACTCCTTCTTGAAAAGTGGGTGTTTGATTTTGAGTGTTCACTTGTTGAGTGTTCACCATGGGTTTTTGATTTTTCATGGGTGCTCCTTGTAGTGAAATCTTGGGTTGAGCATAGTTGACTATTTTTAGGTCAATGACACCATCATTAGTGACATTTTTGTTCTTATTCCACCAGTTGGATTTATCTATTGCATTTTTGTTTGTGTTTTTTGGGTAGGGTCTACAAGGATACCTCTCTTGACAAGGTTTTGCTCACATCGAACTCCTCGTTCGATGAGTTTCTTGAATTTTGGAGCGAGAAACTATTCTATGGTAAATGACATATCTGGGATTAGATTGTCAACAAACATGACTATGAGGTCTTGTTTGGGCACATCATATGTTATTTTGTTTGCAGTGTTCCTCTACCTTTGTAAGAATTTAACAAAGGATTCGCCATATTTTTTCTTAATGTTACAGAGGTCCTTGATGCTAACCTTGTGTTTGATGTTATGATGGAAGTGAGAAATAAAATTTTTGGCCAATTCTCCCCAAGACTAAATTCCATGGGGTAGGCGTGAGAACCATTCCATTTTTGGTCTGGCTAGACTTTGTGGAAACAGTTGCATTAGGTAAGTTTTGTCATTTGCAACCTCAATGCAGCTAGCAAAGAACTCTCTGATATGCTATACAATGTTGGTACTGCCTCTATATTTGTCAAATTTGGGCACCAATAAGTGAGTGGGAAATAGAGACATGTGCAATGAGTGATCAAATGGGTATGGGTACAAATCCTCTGCTGTGTACCACTAAGTTTGCCCTTGATTTTGCATGTCCATCATTTGGGTTTTTAGACTTTACACTTGCTGTATCAGCATGTCTATCTGAGATTGAGGAATTTTTTTGGCATTGAATCTTTGTGTCATGGTAGCTATAAGGCTTTTCCTCTATGTTCCTTATGTTGGGACATATTATCTAGTTCTTGGGACTTGATATTGGTTTCCCAGTGTGTGATTATGATACTAGGGAATTTGATTGGTCCAAGATTATTGTTTTTGTTGTTGTTTTTATTGTTGTTGGGATCCCTATAGGAATAAAGGTGTAGCCTTGGGTGGAAATTAACTAAATGTCAGACCCACAAAGATTGATCCCTGTGGGAGTGAGGTATTGAGCCCAAAGCTAGCAGGGATGGACTGTAGTCCCTGAGCAGTCGCAAATGGGTTGCTTCTCGTTTGCAAAATTGATGACATAGAATGAGTGCTTGATGTAAATGGCCATGAGACCAATGCTTGAGACAAAATTGTGACTAGGGATGCACTCAGTTGGGAGCCTGTCATGCTTTGTGTGGATGATGTGCTAGCTTTATTTGCAGAGCTAGTTTGGTTTGACACAGTCTGCGCTAATGTCATTGTCATTGATGATGGAAACGACAAATTTGGGATATCATAGGATCCGTTTGAGAGGGTCAAGTTGTGATTTGACATGCTAGAGGGTTCTCAGGCCATATTGTTGACACATTAAATTCAGTAGAGAGTTTGAATCCCTTCTTAATCAACATGGCTAGGAATATTTCGGGGTTTCTCTCCACCACAACATAAACTAATTGTGTGTAATAGGCATCTTTCTCTATGTCTTTGATCTCCTCCTCTATGACATCTTGGAAAATTGTTTTTGATTAAGGTAACAACAGGTTTTGAAAGGGCCCTAAAACCCTTTACAAAGTAGCAGAAAGATAAGCAAGAAACAACAAAAAAGACAATGAGCTATCAAGCACGACAACATACCAAAAAAGGGCTAAACCCAGATAGAACATTAATGATAAGAAGAAAATGAAGAAGCAGATAAATCAGAAAAAAAATCCAAGCAGACGAAGAACAAAAAAAAAACTTCCAGCTCCTAGCAACTTCCATCCAAACAACTAAGCATTTTCCATCTAGCCTTCCAACATCTAAACTTCAACCATCTGAAGTTCCAGGCACTAGATTGAATCCCTCAACTTGGTAATATATTTGGCCTGGATGTCTGTCTTCCTTTTTGTGCTTGAGCGTGTCCTGGTTCCAGGGCCCAAAATCTAAATTTCTTAGGGGTCTTCATTCTCAATCTTCATCTTGTCATTGTAGTTACTCTCAAGAAGATTATATAGAGAATTCAGATTATCCACTTAGTTTTTCATGCCAATTTTGCTAATATTAGCAAGTTTTTTCAAAAGTGCTTTATTTTTGTTTATTTGATCAGTAATAATTTTAAGCCTATTATCCACCAGAATGCTTATCTTTTTATCCATGTTGTTAGCCTTATCAAACACACCATTACCTTGTTGATACATAACAGAGTCATTGTGCATTTTATCCACAATATCCTCTACCAAAGAAATTCTATCTTCCATACTTTTATTGTTAGTTTTCATCTGACACATGTCACCCTGAATCCACTTATCCATATTGTAGCTATTCTCTGCTTTGTTTCTAGCCATTTGCAGGAAGGTAAGAGAAGCCATCCTTTTAACATTGACCTCCTTCTCATGGAGCTCGTCATTAAGGCTTCTATTTTCTTGACCATTCTTCACCTTACCTTTATCACTCAGGGTTTCATGGCTATGCTCATCATTGACATCTTTAATAGTTTCTTCATCAGGAATGGTGGTCTCTTCTTCATTCTTCCCAAACACTTCCATTTGTTCATCCACATTATGGGGGATATTACAGTCTTGGTTCTGATCCTCCACCTCAACAGTTTTACCATCTCTATTCTGAATACTGATATTCTTATCCTTTGACTCCCTGTTAGGATCCTGATTATCATGATCCTATTCCTTGTCCACGTCATTATTGGCAGTGATATCCTCAATGTGGGTGTTGTTGCTATTGTCAATTTCTGCCATGTTCTCTGTATTTTGATCTTCCTCTTTCTGGCCTTTACCCTCCAGCTGCTCAAATTTACTATTTTTATTATTATCTTTCTTGCCTGGGTTTATCATGAAACCCTCATCCTCAAAAGAGAAAACATCCTGATCATCGTCTGTCTTCATGCCCTCAATATCATCATAGATAGATGAGGAGATATCAGGCTCAACAAGGCTATTGCAGCTTTTTTAGCTTTCAGCTTACTAGGGCTCTTACCAGTGGGAGAATTCAAGCTCTTCCTTTTAACATTCTCAATGCTCTTGAGGATAGGGTCAGGGATATGATCTTTTATATAATCTATTATCAACAAAATCAGACCTTCATGAAGAACAGGGGATGACTTTGTCCTGTGATCAATTATGCTCTGGTTGAGCGAGCTTAAAAGATAAAAAGGAAAACTAACACTAATGTCATGATGAAAGTGATTTGCCAAGACAAAGTGATAGTTGTATACCTTAGAGAATCTGCCATCGAAGGTAACATATTCCATGATTTCCCTAATCACAAATTCCCAAATGCGTTTAATATTTGACAGATTAACGTGGTCTAGTTTTTTCTTCACTAGCATTGCCCTTTCCTCGTCTATTTTGGGGAATTTTTTGTACCCTTTGTTTCCCTCTTTTTTGTCTTTATTAAATTGTGTTCCTTCTAGAGGAAGGCCCATGATATTAGCCAAACACTCCAGAGTAAGCTTAACAAATTTTCCTTGGATATTCACTTTACCATTATCCCACCCATTGACAAAGGCCTTTGTAATATCTTTGTTGTTACCATGAAGGCACTTCAGGTATCTATGGACTTTTCCCTTCTTGAGGATGCTCCACACTTCTTTTTCATTCCTCCAATTGCAAACCGCTGGTTCTTCTCTCTTCAAATCACCCCCCATGTCTTCAATCTCTTCAGTCTTTGTGTAATCTCCCTCACACTTCTTTTTCATACTAATATTCCGCAGGCTGTAGTTGCATATTTTCGCAAACACAGAATTATTACTGAAAACTCAGTTAACTTGCATATGAAGGAAGTAATCAAAAATGCTACCAATCCTGAGGTAGAAGGCTGTCGTTGTACCCCAGGTCCTATCATCATTAATCATAATGATTAATGCGATTAATTTCACATGTTTTGTGATTGAGCTTGTCATAATTAAGCAATGAATCCACTTCATCATTGATTTGAGTGTTCCTGTGCCACTTGACTGTGACATCATTTTTAACTCCCAAGTTAGCAAGGATATCTGCCACTTGGTTGGTTTCCCTAAAATTATGAGTTCCATAAAAAGATGAAAAATTCAAAGCAATATTTTTTATCTTATCGATAATATGTTCAATTGTCCAAGATGCCTTGCAAATGCCTTTAATATTATTGATGATATTTAAAGAGTCACCTTCCAACCAGACTTTTCTACATCCCATTTCATCTGCCAGCATATTAACATTGAGAGCTACCATTGCCTCTGCCCTATGATTGGACTGGGTTCCCAAAGGAGGAGCAATAGCACCAACACAATTGCAATAATGGTCTCTAATTATGCCTCCACCTCCAGCAATTCTCGGGTTGCCTTTTGCTGCCCCATCAAAATTAGATTTTACCCAATCTTTAGGGGGAGAGCTCTAGGATTCCATAGATCTCAGGTTGTTAAGATTCAAATCTCTATTATTTCTATCACTTTCCTTTTTGTTGAGATTAATTTTTGACTGAGCACAATTAAAGTTTTCTTGCAGCGCTCTGCATATTTGGTTGCCAATCACTTCAGGAGATGCCAGGGTTTCTTTGAAAATTCTATTATTACGTTCCTTCCATATCCTCCAACAAAAGTGAGGGGGAATGAGAAGCCATAGATCTTTGTCCATAAGATTCTTTGGTGGATAACTCCATTGGGTGACAAATTCCTGCCAAGAAGAGGGGAAACACCAACAAAGATTCCATTTTTGGAAAATAATGTCCCACACTTTGTGAGTAAAAGGACAATGAAGCATAATATGATCATAGGATTCAAAATTTTCAGAAAAAAAGGTTTCACCTATTAACCATATAAATCCCTTTTCTAGACAAATTATCAAGGGTCAGAGGTTTGTTTTGAATCAGGAGCCAAAAGAAGAAATTAATTTTAGGTATAATAAATTTATACCAAACAAAGGAATAAGGAGGCCTTTCATCTCTTTTAGTGATGAGGTTATTTTCAGAAGCCACAGTATACTTACCATTCGATGAAGGATTCCAAACAATCAAGTCTTGGATGTTATCTTTAATATACCAGGTCTGCAGATCTTGCTGGAGGGAAATAAATCTGTTATCAATTTCTCCCAGATTCTTCCATTTATTATCTTGCCAGTAGTCAACTACTTTCAATCCAATATTTTCTTTACATCTCTCAATACATTGCTTCCAATCAGTGTTGCTATATAGAGGCTCAGGTTGAATACATTCGTCATCCCAGAAATTAATTCTTGTACCATCTCCCAGCTTCCACCTTTTCCCTTTAACTATGAGCTCTTTAGTGGACTTTATACTATTCCATATATAGGATCCATTATTATAATTTTTGTCATCTATAAAATCCTCCAATGTATTGTAGGGGAAGAGATACTTGCTTTTAATTATGTTGTTCCATTCCTTTTGATCTCCATGAATTCTCAATAACTATTTAGCCATGAGGGCTTGGTTCATATTTTTGATGGTTCACAGCCCAAGACCTCCTTTTTTATGAGGCTTGCACACTTTCTCTCAAGAAACCAGGCTAAGTATTTTCTTTTCCTCCACCCCAGACCAAAGGAATCTTTTTTGAATTTTCTCAATCTCTGAAGCAATTTTGTGGGGAATTTTAAACAAGCTCATAGCATAGACAGGGAGATTCTAAAGAGTTGATTTCAGGAGTTGTAGCTTTCCCGCAAAACTGAGGAGAGCCCCTTTCCAGCCTGTAAAATTATTGTTATATCTATTAATTAATTTATACCAGAAGCTTTCAGGAGGAATGACACAAAGGGGGAGACCTAAGTAAGATGAAGGAAGGTTCCCTATAGAGAAACCAAGAATTTTTGACATTTTCTTTTGTCTTTCTACCGGGGTGTTTATGAAGAATATGGAAGTTTTATTCCAATTGATTAGTTGGTCAGTAGCCGAGGTATAGATAGTGAGGCCTTTCTTAAGATTTTTGGCTTCTTTTATAGTCGACTCTCCCATTAATAGAGTATCATCCACAAATTTCTCATGGGAGCAGATAAGTCTTGTTGAAGAAGGATGTATACCCTTTATATCCCCTTATTCCACCATAAATTGGATGTACCTCCCCAAGCATTCAAATAGGATTGCAAAATGGATTAGAGATATTGGATCTCCTTGTCTTAGCCCTCTGGAAGGTTTAAAGAAGGAAGAGGATCCCCCATTCACAATAACAGAAGTGGAAACAATAGTTACAAGTTGCATAATGATTTTAATAATGTCCTTGCTAAAACCAAAAGCATTCAACACCTTCCTCAAGAAATTCTAGTCAACTCTGTCATACGCCTTAGATAGATCCAGCTTCATCATAAAACCCTGTTTCTTTGCTTTTTCCAATGAGTGGATATTCTCATGAGCCACAATAATAGAATCAAGGATTTGTCTCCCAGGAACAAAGCCATTTTGCTGGGGGGGAATTAGAGATGGAAGTAGCTTAAGCAGTCTGGATGTGATGACTTTAGAGATAATCTTGTATAGAGAATTACACAAGCTGATAGGTCTAAAGTCCTCCATAGTATTAGCTCCAAGTTTCTTGGGAATAAGAAGCAAGAAGGTAGAATTTAATTCCATGAGAAGACATTTAGTCCCAAAGAATTCTTTAACCGCATCCTGAACATCTTGACCAATAATCTCCCAGAACTACTGGAAGAAGAGCATAGGAAAACCATCAGGGCTTGGTGATTTTTCTCCTTCAAAGTAAAAGACAACATTCTTGATTTCATTGTTCGAGGGAATATATTTGAGCATTTTGTTAGAATGATCCTCAAAAATTTTAGGTATAACTGCTAATATTTCATCCTGATTAGAGCTATTCAATTCTTTCTCCTGAGTGAAAAGAACTAAGAAATAATTTAACATCTCAGATCTGATTTCTTCCTCCTTTCTCATAGTTTTTCCTTTTGAATGAAGATTAGTAATCCTATTAATTTATTTGTGTTTCATGGCCGTCATATGGAAAATAATGGTGTTTTTATCCCCATCTTTAAGCTAGAGAGCTCTAGATCTCTGTCTCCAAAATGATTCCTCCTTAGTGATTACATTGTGGTAATCCGCCAGTAGTTTATTTTCCTTAATTCTAGTTTCTTCCGAAAGGCCCTTCTTCTGTATACTATTCTATATTTTCTTAATTTCATTCTGCAATTTCCCTCTAGTAATAAAAATGTCCCCAAAAACATCTTTATTCCATTTTTTGAGATTGTTTTTGATATTGTTCAGTTTCTTAGTCATTCTATACATTGCTCCCCCTTCAATAGAAGGATTCCACCATTCCTTTATCTTAGATTTTAAGTTAGGGTTAGCTAACCACATTGTTTCAAATCTGAAAGGGATGTTTTTTCTGCCATTAATCTTATTAATATTTAGAGATATTGGATAGTGGTCAGAACCAACACAGAGTTCTGCTAAGAGAGTACAATAGTAACTAGTCAACTAGTCAAAGGTTAACAGAGCTCTATCCAATATGACTTGGATAAGGTCTTTCCCTATTTGTCTATTCGACCAAGTATAGTCAATACCTTCAAGTTCAATATCTAATAGGGCTTCCTCACTGATGAATTCCATAAGATCAGATCTGCTGCCAATTTGGGAAACATTTGCTCCCATCTTTTCTTCATTTTTAAGAGGACTATTGAAATCTCCCATAATCAACCAGCTATTTTCTTGGTAGTTGGAGCGGATATCTTTCAATCTCTTCATGTATTTCTACCTACCACCCCTAGTATTAGGTGCATAAACATTGATAAGATTCCAGCTGAGATTCTCCTTAAGATAATTAATATTAACCACTTAAATGTTCTTTTCACTAACAATCAACTTACACAATATTTTTAGTATTCCAAAATATGCCTATTCCACCCGAAGCTCCCTCCGAGTCACCTCCAATATTACCATAGTCTTTTTCTACATGCATCTTTTCCAGTTTTTCCTTGGTCATCTTGGTTTCTTGAATTAGTAGAATATCAGGTTTTCAATCTCTAATCATGTTCCTAAGAACATCATGTTTATGGAGGCTGTTAAGCCCTCTTATGTTCTAGGAGATAAATTTCATATCAAAGACTTGGGGAACATATCTCATGGATGGTTCTTTATTTACCATCCACTATATTCTGCTTTGCTTCATTCTCTCTTTTTTTCTTCTGTGATTCCCTGCCTTTTTTTCTTTTAGGAGTGCCCACATTAGCCTTAAATTGTCTTCTAGTTTGAACTCCCCCTTGACTGATGCTTTCTTATTTTTTCCCAGAGTCAAACGATTGATAGCTGTTGTGATCATCCTTCTTTCTTGGGTTTTTGATGAAGTTTTTATTTTTCTTAATCTGTGTCCAAGGGGCTTCTTGATTTTCATAGTGTTTTTATGGGTTCAAATTTGTCTCCATGCTTTCTTCACTCCACAGAGCAGATATAGGGGAGAGGGAATCATCATCACTATTTTCTGAATAATTTTCTTGCTCCTCATTTCCCCCAATGGTGGGAGGTACTCTTGAGGTGGATAGACCATCCCCATCTTCTAGTTCTTTCTCTGTAGGCTGCCTCTGCTCATTACTACCTTCCAAACCATTCATTTTATTGGCTCTGTTGATGTCTTTTGGTTCCTTCTCTTTATGCAACCCCTACTCAATACTGGATTCTTTACTATTTTCTTGGTCTATTTTGTCTTTAACCAAACTAATTTTGTTTTCAGGAATCAATGATTCCTCTGATTCATTACTAATTATGTTCTCTATATTGTTCTCCTGTTGACCTTGATCAGCTTTTCCAACATCTTTTTCATTAGGATTTACCTTTTTCTTCCAAACCTTTTTAGGTTCTCTTTTATGATCTTGTTCACTTTTTTGGTCTACTTTTTCTTTTTGTTTTTTCAAAGGACATTATTTTGCCCAGTGACCAAATTTTTTACAAGTAAAATACGCAAAAGGAAGTGATTCATATTCAATAGCTTGGATGTACTTACCCAGTTTGGAATTGATGGTGATGACCTCTGGAAAATCCATTTTGTGGTGAATGTTCACACAAATTCTCGCATAGACCAATCTAGATCTTGCAGCTGCCATCGAATCGATCGATAGCAGTTCCCCAAATGCACTAGCTAAACCAAAAAAAACATCCTCATGCTAGTATTCCATTAGGAGACTAGGTAATCTCACCCAAATAGGGGCAGAGTCAAATATTTTAGCATTGAGATCCAGATTTGTAACCCATTTTTGGAGAGCCAGTGATGATTTGCCAAACATCCAGGGTCTTGCCCACAACACTTTTGATAGATCTTCACTATTTGAGAATACAAAGGAAAAAAAACCCTTTTGGCATTTCTGCTATGTCCACCTGCCCTTTGAGTTTCCATTTACAGTAGGTAAACTCCTTGACTAGTTCAATATTAGGTCTTATTCCCGTGAAATTTCCTACCAGCGTAAGAGCCATTGTAGAAATAGTATGCTCCACAATAGGATCAGGTATAGAAATACCATAATACCTAGTGCTTGGATCTGAAATATTGTTGATACTCGAGAAAGAAGATTTTCTTGTTGGTTCAATCCCAAATAATGATGACCAGCTTCCTTTCAGGATATTTCTGTTTGAATCTTGATCACTTTTTTCTGCCACCGAGTTTTTGGATTTTTCTCCTGGCCCACCGTCTTGAAAAGGGGGGTCAATGCCATCTTTAGAATCTTTAGTGGAGCCCTCATCTGTTGATCCTCTTGCCATTTGTTGGTCTCCTGCAGCTGCAGAAACCTTGTTTCCTCCAGCATCACTTTTCCCGCCTTCACCAATTTTCAAATTCCCTCCTGCTCCTGCTCCCGCTCCCGCTTCCACTCCAGCCATTTTTCGCATCTTGGAAAATTGTTGCTCTACAGGGACCAATAGGTTTCATATTCTCAATGTAAAGTGCAAGATTAGTGTTTCTGAATGGGTTATCCTCTCACTCTTTTTCTCACGGGGGAAATTGGTTAACATAGGATTCATCAGGTTGATTTCTATCCTTTGACCTAGTATAAGGTCCTCCATAGGGTGTGAGAGACATGTCCTTGTCTAGGTTTTTAAACTAAAATAAGTGATATAAAGAAAACAAAAAAGGATAACCTCTCGAGGAGAGTCCGAGTTATGCTTGACAAGGGTAATTCTAGGGACATATTTTGACTTCTCTTGATCTCAAAGATTTTGTGATGTAAGATATTGATTCTAACTATTGCCTTAGATGAGAAAAACTCATTGACAGATACTGATGAAGTTGAGATAACAGAATCAAGAAAATCTAGTCTGAAATTTTGAACTAACAATGTTTAAACAATAGATGAACTGTCAAAGAGGGATGATCATAGATGTCTAAAGATTCAGACAATATTCTTCGTTCTTTCCTGGGATGTGCACACTGACTTTTTATATGAAATGGGGAATCTTTTCCAAGATCTTTAGGTAAAAACAAATGTACAGGTCTCTTGGTCAAGTGTGACAAAGTGCGACAGTCTAAAAAACTGATCTCAATTTGGTAAATTTGTCTGATAAAAAGTAATTTTATGGAAAAAGGGTTTTTATTATGGAATAATTTTGTTGTTGACAACCTAGAATTTGAACACGTTTGACTCATTTTGATAGGTTTTGATGTTGGTTTTGCATTTTTGGAAATTGATCACATAACAAGCACAATAAACAAAATGTTTTCTAGTTTAAATAGAGGGTTGAAACAAAGATAGTCATTTTAATCTAGGTCAAATTTGGCTACAAGATACAATATTATAGGCCCAATTCTTGGATGTTCGTTGTCTCACGTAGCAATTTTCACACTACTAGGAGACGAAGGTCCATGACATAGGCGCCCATGTTTTTGTTGTTGCCAGATATTATTGTCGTGCTAGTGAAGATCTCTTTCACTAACACAATATCTTGGAACACATATGTTGGGGATCTTGGGGGAAATTATGCAACCCCTTGCACTATAATAAGGTACTTGTTTAGAGGTGAAATGGGTAGGTCTCTATTTAACAGGGTTGTAGTAGGGTCTGTGGAGTCTATCCAATTAGTTTGTATGTGTGTGACTCACTTAAGAGCCTAATTGACCACGTTGGCTACTTAGGGATATTCACTCAATCCAGGCTATCATCAACACACCTCGCCCGAGCTTGGATAGATATAAAACAAAGCTTTGTCTTGCTTCTTTTTTATATACTGATCGAAAGGATTACCGGTTTAAGGTCGTTCTCTGAGGAAGAAGTGCATTCCCTAGACAAGACTTTCTAAAAAGTATAAAGGTTTTTAATATAACAGATTTGTGCAAGTGCACCAAAAACTCAAGACACAAGGTTAATTATTTAAACACCAAAATTTCAAGTGTGAATTGAGCTAATAATCCATACAAGCATGAGTGTTCAATTTTAAGCCCAAAGTAGATGATGATTTGCTTGTTCAATTTTAAAAGCAGCAAATTGAAAGATTTTTTTCCTTTGTTCAATTTTTAACCACCATGTCAAATTTAAGCACTAAATTGGAAAAGTGAGATTTGTGATGTTTGCATGCAATGTTACCTTTAAGCACTAAAAATACAAATGAGTGAATTTTAGGTTGCTTTGTTAGATTTGTTTCCATGCCACAAGCTGAAATGACAATTTAGTACCAAAAACCTTGCAATCAAAATGTATGTAATCAAGAAATGCTTTCAAAAATTCTTAATACTCACAGTAAACCACTTTTCTCAGTCCTTGGTGTTTTGTTCAGTCCTGCATAGAAACCAAGAAAAATTCAGATTTTAGCAGAAAATAGTGAATTTTAAGGAATTGCAAAATGATTCTGTCGATTGTGAAAATCTTCTATCGATTGCGGTAAACTTCTGGCAATTGGAGTAAATTTCTATCAATTGCGGTAATATACTCTTAGTTGCGGCAATATGCTGGCGATTGTAAAATAGATCGGTCAATTGCGACAATATAATCTCAGTTGTGGCAATATACTGACGATTCCAAAATAGATCGGTAAATTGTGACACAATACCAGAAAAAAGCATTTAAAAATGACAAAAATGATTGTGAAACCCACAAATTGATTCCGGCATTAAACCATTTGATTGCGGAAAAGTTTCATCAATTGCGACACAATACGAGCAATTGCAAAATTACAATGTTATCAAAAAATTAATAAAAGAGAGAATTTTTGGCCGTACGACCGAGGCAAGAAAATTCTCTTTGTCGTCTTCAAGCAATTCTTGGGTTGTTCGATTCACATCAAGTTCACCAAAATGTGTAGATCCAATCCTGTTCCACTCGAATTAACGAGGGGTTAGTAGCACCGATTTGCAATGGGGGAGAGAAATAAAAAATACTAAGAACAAATCCATAGACAATAAATCAAGGAGGAATACAAACGAATGCAAACCAACAAAGCTCGAATATTTTGTTGCTTCTCTCTACTCCTAAAATGCTGGTGTGTTGGTGCTCAGTATTGGTATAAGCAGCATCTATGACTTGAGAGTGTCAAGAAAGGATATTGATTATGATCACAAGAATGCTTTGAATGCTTCTAGCAAAAATCCTGCAGAGTAAGGGCATACAAAAGCTTGAAATCCTGGATCCTTCAAATGGTTATGAAGGGTTGATTATATAGATTACAAAAATGACATGAACGGTTGAGATCAATCCCAGAGATTAGAGGATGAACGGTTGAGATCAAAGGGAATTGGAGAAGCCATCAGTAAACTCCACCTCTTCAACTTGGAGAGAGGAGATAAAGTTTAGTTAACTGAACTGCTAATTATGAGTTACCTAATTTTGAACTGAAGAGGTAATTTGGAGTTACCTTTTTGAACTGAAGAGGTAGGTGGAGGAATTTATGCAATTAGAGATCTGATCAAGGGTTCTCTTTTTTGAACTAAAGAAAGGATTTAATTGAATATTTAATTCATTTTTGTAATTAAAGTATTCAACATGTGAGATAATTGAATTCTTTTTTATTTAGAATTGAATTATTGAATGAAATTAAATTAATTTAATGAAATTAATTTAATTAGAAGAATTAATTAATAAGTTTAATATTTGATTTTAAGCTATAGGAAATTGAATTTAATTAATTAATGAAGATTAATCAATTAAGGTTAATTAATTAAATAAAAATAATTATTTAATTAATTTTAGGGATATGATTAAATCATTTGGGGAATGGATTTATGAGAAATTTAGATGATTAATTAATGATTAAAAAACTATTAATTAATAGATGAAAATTAGTGTTTTTAATGTAAAGTCGCAAGTCTGTCCATTTTAGGGTGTCTACAACTGTATATAAAAAAAGATAATGAACTCCTATTTTTTATTCAAGATGTAAATAATTAATCAAATTTTTGTACGATTACATAGTCCTGTTGATTCTAAAAAAATCATGACAAATGCTCAATAATGTGTATCTTCTTGTACTTTGATGACCGTCTCAACCTCACACCTAAAGCTCTAGAACTTCAAGCCCTCCTTCACAATTTAAGAATTTTGTTGTCAAACTATGAGGTTAGCTTTATTTGGAGGGAGAATCAATCTAGGGAATTCACTATCAAGTCTTCCTACATGCAATTATTGAAATTTAATGGAGACAATGACTATTGTAAAAAAGTCTGGAATCGACAACTAATACCAAAAATTAATTTCTTTTGGTGAGTGCTAATGCATGGTAAAGTGCTAACACAAGATAATGTAAGGAGAGGATTTCAACTACCCAATAAATGTATTCTTTGCAAATTGGAGGAGGAAACCATCAACCACCTGTTCATCCACTTCCCTTTTGATATGCACATATGGGATAAAATCTGTTAAAAATTTAACCTCCAATGGGTGTTTCAGATGGATATACACTAGTTTATTGTTGGTTGGCCTTCACCTTCATGCCATCCCCTGATCAAACAACTCTAGAGGAAAATTCCTCCCCACATCTGTTGGAGAATATAGAAGGAAAGAAAGAACCAAATTTTCAGAGATTCAGAAAGCCCCCTAGACAATGTCTACAACAACTGTTGCAAGATGATTATGGAAAATATCTTTGTTACTAAGAAGAAAACCCCTAGTAATCCTCCCACTAGAGCTGTTGGATTACTTACCAGTGGAAACTCCCTCGAGAGTTCAAAGCCTTCAAAAACACCAGAAAAATTAATAGACAGAATACCAAATGGGAGTCTCCAAGCCCATCATGGTACAAATTAACTTTTTTTGGGGTGGCTAACAATGTTTGGCAAGCTAGAGGAGTTATAAGGAATAACTATGGTCATCTTTTTGATTCTTACTTTGGCAGATTGAAGAATCACACTGTTAACCAAGAAGTGGGTATGGCTCTCTTATGGGAACTAAAATTTTCACTCGCTATTGGTGTCAGACACTTGGAAATTGAGGGTGACTCTAAATTGATAGTGGAAGCTACCAATGGTAGGAGTGTTGCAGGATGAAAGGTTGGCATGATATTGAAAGAAATTAGATTACTCTTGGCTAATTTAGAAAACTTCACCATTCGATATACTTACAGAGAAGGGAATGCATCAATAAATTCTATGGTTGCTTATGGTATGCTGCAGGAAGGCTTACGATGCTGGAGAAGTGTTGATCTATTGCCGATTACTACCAAGGATATCCTTGAGAAGGAAAAAACTAAGGACCTGATTAAAATGATTAATTATTATATTAATTGTACCCTTTATATGATGATGGGAATAGGGATTTCCTCAAGTTTATTTCAAAATTTTAATTTTAATTTGGAGCCCATTAATTTTTGGATGGGGTATCCATGTAACGGGATCATACCTAGTCATAATAACTATTTCCAAAACAACTCACATTGGCTGAGAAATGATTCCAGCTATCCGCCAAGTATACATTTTGGGAAAGGTTATATTTATTGTTTATTCATCAAGGCAAATTTTGTTGGATTTGATGATGGAAAAGGTTTTTATAGCCTCATTAATATATATATGATTGAAGGCTCATACTAGAAAAATATCCATCGATTTTGGTGGGCTCTTTTAAGAATGCATTGCAATAATTATAGGCTTTATTGCTCTGGTTTATTACGGAGTTTTGTGGGTTTACTTCTTGATATTTCTATCAACATTTTGAGGCTCTATAATTCCACCTTTACGCATTATGATATTCTTTCTACATTGGCTGAGGAAGATATGGGTGGAAAAAGAATCTAAACTTAACCTTATAAACCGAAGGACTTCAAATCCAAGCCCACTGTCTAGTTTGTGTGCACAGAGAATGACATCAATAAATTTATGGAGAATATGGCAGGATTCGATGAAAGACTCTCCAAGCAATTTTATGCTTCATGGACTGATAGAAGAGTCACTATTGGTGGTATCTCTTTCTTTGGCTATCCCCTAGTTTTGGCTGCTTTTAATATATATAAAACAAAATTGTTAAAAAGGAGGAATTTTTTTAAAAATATAAAAATAAGTACAAACAAGTATATGACTGGATTTATAACAAGATTAGAAGGTCTAGTGAGTTAAATGAAAGTTATAAGGGAAGATGTTGATGACACGCATTGTCATTAAGAAAATCTTAAGGAGCTTGGTTCCTAATTTGATGGTGTGGTCTCTATAATTGAGATTTCTAAGAATAACACAACTATACAATATCAAATTTAAGAATCAACATCCTTATGATTCTCTTGATGACACACCTATCATCTACATCTTCCCCTAAGACTTTAATTCAACTTACTAAACCTTCTACCTTTGTGGGAAAATTATTAAAATTTATTAGTTATCATCTTTAAATTATCAAACTTTTCTTCATTTCTATAATTTTTCAATTTGTACACTTTGATACACATTACTAAATATTTTTCATGCTTGCTTAGAATGAATATCACCACCTATCATAAGAAAAATTGATTGATTAATTAAACTTTGAATAAAAAATAAGGCTTCATTATCTTTATTTACATTTTCTTTAAATTATTTTTTTTGGTCAATAATTTAATACATTAAATGCATTTATATCTACTGGTTCATCACACCATTGTAGAATACCACAAATTTTTAGATTTAAGAAAGATTTGCATAAGTACACTAGTTTGTAAATTGTCTCCTTTGAAGAGGAACATTATCAAGTTATACAATATTTTCAATAGGTATCTGCAATCGAACACTCCTCTTGTCTCTTCAAATGAAACCCATAAAAGATTTTCATATTAGATTGTTTTTGTTGGAAATAATGGAATGGTGTGTACTGAGAGGGGAGGGGTGAATCAGTACCCTTAAAATTTTTATCACTTAACCTTAATCCTTTATGTAATCAATTTATTGTATTACCAACCATATGTGCTTTTCTGTGTTTATGCATGTAATATCAATTCATAAACTCAATTAGCATGTAAACATTCATAGAAACATTCATGAAATGTATTGACACATGACACAAGATTTGGTAACGCATGAAACCCCTATTAGAAGGTAAAACTGTGGTGGGGATGAAACCCACAAAACTTCACTATCTACATAATGGAAGGGGACGGTTAAGGCTTACAAGTTGATCACTTTTGATGATCTTACCCTGTTAGGAGTAACATGTAGAGACTGGTTAAGGTCTACTCTATTAAGAGCTTTAGAAAGAATGTTTAGTGTGCACTCGGTTAAGATATTTACAAAGGATTGTTAAATCCACCTTCTCAAAGGATTTCTTCTATTTGCTACACTTGTTAGAATGTAGTCAAAAATATTCATTGACATGAGTATATGCAATCTAGAATTGCTGATTATAGATCCAATAAATTTCACATGTATAATTATCACCTACAGTGATTGATCAATACCTCTATTCTTCTCAGTAGCCTTGGATCTTATTCTTGATAACTGATTTCATCTTTGGTTGTTCTTCTATATAAAAATTTGTCTCTAATCCATAGAAGTGTCTGTAGCTACAATCATCATCACATCCATATGTTTTGATTGATTACACATCTATTTATACAATGAGTTTTACCTAAATGAGTTTCATGCATAACAATGATGACTCTATGGTGCAGGAGCACCAACCCTAGACCCAACAAGAAATGACTCTAAGAGTCCTAAAACATATCTAGTTTAGTCTAGTTAGGCACCTAGACCAAGTTGTGAGGCCTAGTTCCAGGATTGGCAGAATTATGAGCCCCTGGCTTACTATGGTCAAAAATGGTCAATAGGCCTAAAATCATAGAATTTTAGTTTTTTCATGTTTNNNNGGTCTTAGATCCATGTTGGATCACTAAAATAAGTTTGGACCAACTTTGGTCAATAGTTTTGCAAATATTGCAAATGTTGTCAAAGTTGCTTAGCAACTTTGACAACTTTTGCCAAATTTTGTAATTAACACCCCCAACGGTTAGATTATTTAAAAATCAGTTGGAACCAATGGGGGAAGCCTTCAAATAGCCCTTTCAGGTAGGTGGAAGGCATAATATGTAATTTGGCATTTTCAATCAATAAAATACACCTTTTTCTTGCAGATTTCGGAGGTTTTCTGCGTGGTACGGACGTGTACGGACTCCTAGAGTAGGAAGGATTATATTTTTGGATTCTCCTATGTCTTAGCTTTCTTTTGCACTTGGTTTGAGGTCCCGAAACCCTGTGGATCAAAAGTTATTCACGTTTTACTCCTACAGCCTGTGAATTGGCTTCTTAAA
>MU228139.1:365558-384077 GCA_018584345.1 Thuja plicata
TCTCCAAGTCCTTTTACCATACCTGTGATAGGTATCTAGCACCTTCCCCTCACCTTGGGGTGTTGAAGGATTCAAACTCCACCATTGGCTCATTGTTGAAGGCTTCCGCATTGCCACTGCTGCATCACTCTATGATCAAAGGTTTACAACTTGACCTTGATCTCCTAGTTTGCATGTTTTCAATCAGTTAGACTGATTAAAATAATTACAATTACATTGCTTGTCCCTCAAGAAATATATTTAAAGAAAATCAAAAAATTAAATATAAAACACAAGTATTTTATCTGACGTATAAGTCAGATCCACATTTCTTGGGATTATAATTGTCTCTCAATAGATTGGTGCTTGGGTTGCTCTGTAGTATTCCTGTCAGGTTCCTCTGTTATCTATTCTATCAGGTTACACTATAATCTACTTGTCAGGTTCCTGCATTGTCTGCTCTATCAGGTTCCTCTGTCGAGCTACACTGTCAGTTTATACTTTCATGTTCCACTTCAACATTTTTGGGTTGCACTTGTAAACTGTGTTGTCGGTTTACATAGTAACTTGCACTATCAGGTTACACTATAATCTTTGTTGTCGGGTTCCCTTGTGAAGTTATCTGTCGGGTTGCACTAAACCTATCTTTCAGTGTTGGTGCTACCGATGGTTTTAAAACTATTTTCCTTTGCATACTAATGGAAAAATATGTCTTCAATCTCCCCCTTTGACATTAGTATCAACAACTGATATGTGCATAAACTAAAGTGTTTAGTATATACACCATGTGTTCACCTTGTCAGTATGACTCCCACTATGTATATGTCGATATTGTATATGTATATGTATGTACACTTTCTTTTATACTATTCTCCCTTTTCACCTTATCTTCCCCTTTTATCATATCATTTTCCCATCTATTCATATCATTTTCCCCCTTTTTTGATAGTAAGGGCAAAGGTGTAATTACTTACAACTTGTCAAAAATGTGGGTATAGGATTTCTTCATTTCTTCCACCATTTTCTCCCATTTCTCCTGTAGGTGATCCAGGGCCATATGCTCCAATGTAATCCTTGCGTGCATATCATAGATGTTGTCAGTGACAGAAATCTCCGGGGTGGAAATCAATTGTCTTGTCATTGTCATATGTTGTTGTAGTAGTGTAAGATTCGGTAGGAGTAGAGCATGTAGCTTGGTTACCTCATCTCTGAACTTTGATTCTGCCTCTTGAATATAAAGTCTCAACTTCTTTGCTTCTGTTACCTTTACATAATGCAAATTGATTGCATTGTCAATTGTTGAGAAACTTTGTGTACTAGCAGTAAGATCTACATCTATCTTTGCAATATTTTCACTATTTTCTTTAGTGAAATGCTCTAATGTGCTTAACTTCTGAATTAAGGTGATAACTTTTGAAATGATTGATTCTAATTCATTTAATAGTTTAGACAACTTTACCGTGTTCTTGGCCACTTCTTGGCTGATTTTCTTGGTCAATTTGTATTGGTACTTTTGTTCTGCACATTCTTATATGGCCTTCTCTACATCCACATTCTGTGATGTAATGGCTTCGGTAAGAACAACTAGTTGATCAATGATTGAAGCATTTTGATCAATGTCTATATCAGGTATAATCTACTGTAGTATTTCCTTGGTTGTTACAAGTACCTAAGTGTCCTTTGTCTCCTTCTTAAGCTTATCTTGGATATCTTTTCTTTTACAAAGTTCAGCATACTTTGTAAGTGCCTTTGGATCCAATGTCCTCGGATCACATGCTAGTATCTCAATAATCTCGTCCAATGTAGCTGGATTCTTATTATTTTTCTTCTTCTTCTTGGATAGAGTTGTGGAGGGACCTATATGCAGTACCATAGCAAGTTCCTTTGCTTGGTTTGATGTTCTTGGTGAAGGCTTTGGAGTATGTGTACCTATATCCTACTGCTCAGTGTCTACCTGTCAATTGGGAGTGGACATATCCACATCAACCTTAGCTTTATCTGCAACATCTCATTTGGTATCTTTAGGAGTGGTATCACCTTGTTTCTCTTCTTCACCTTTTTCTCCATTTGTTTCTTTTGGTTCTCCATCTGTTATATTTTTCTCTCCATCTATATTTTGTTCATCAGATGTGTTTTTTGAATCCTCTTCTCCTTTATCTTTGGGTATGCTTGCATTAGGCTTGGGTGATTTCTCCTTTTCCGAGATGATATTGATAGCTTGTATCAATAGTGGCATTTGACCTAGTATATGTACTTGTATAGCATCTGTATTTGTATCTTGTTCCTTGGGATTCTTGGAGGTAACATTAATATCTTCATCTCCCTTTACCTCATCTGCAGGATCATCTCTGGTGTTATCAATGATATTTGTATATTTGATTGTATCATTTGCCGTATCCCTTAATGATTGTAGAATATGAGGAATGTCATCCATTGCCTTGTATGCTTCTGTATTCAGTTATATTCAAGTGACATCATCATCATCATTTATCATAATGTGATCTGGGCTCAGTTTATCCTCTGTTTCTTCATTGTGAGGCTTGTTGGTGAATTCTAAAGCTCTCTCAAGACTTGGGTCCTTTTCAGGTATTTTGAGTGCTTTTCTCCAAGTATCCTCACTCTCCTTGTCAAGCTCAATGAAGTTCCCCTATAGCACTTTGTAAGCTCTCAATTTTTCAAAGAATCTTTTTGAATGTAACTTCATCATTTCGTTAATTTCTTCCATTTTGGACTCGGGTGACATAACAGAAACTAGAGTCCTTTCCCTTATCTATTTTTCTAAATTCAATGCAAATGTCCACCTTGCCGATAGTCTATCAAGAATTTATTATGGATTTTTTCCTTCAAAATATAATGGTATATATTTAAATATACACATTGTTGTGATGATTGCTTCCTCTATCTTGTTCTGATCATCGGGACCCATAGTTAGCTATTTTCTAATCTTAGGGCAAGTTATTGAACCTGCCTTCATCATTGATGCATATACCTCATCAATTGTAGTAGGAAGTTTGTTCTTAACAAGTTGTTCTTCTGGTTCAGTGTCTTCTATGTCTTCCTTAATTCTAATGAATTTTCTTCTTTTTGATGGTGCATGTTTCCCGGTTTGAGGCTTCCTCTTGTAAGTCCTTACTTGTTCTTTCTTGACCAGTGATGAAGTTGCATATTTGGTTGTCTAACTTCTATTCCTTGATGCAGCTGTAGTCCTTGGTTTCTTTGCAAGTGGTGGTGGTGCATCAGACTCTGTAGATTTTGAGTCACTCAATTGTTCTTCTTCACCGATGGGTGACTATCCCTCGGTGTCATCCTTTTGTTTTGACTCTTCATCATCTACCAACAACTTCTTCTTCAGTGTCTTAATCCTTTATGTAATCAATTTCTTGTATTACCAACCATATGTGCTTTTCTATCTTTATGCATGTAATATCAATTCATAAACTCAATTATCATGTAAAAATTTATAGAAACATTCATTAAATGTAATGACGTCACATGACATAGGATTTGGTAGCACAGAAAACCCCTGTTAGAAGGTAAAAAATGCGGTGGAGATGAAACCCACAAAAGTTCACTATCTGCAGAATGGAAGGGGCTAGTTAAGACTTACAATTTGATCACTTCTGATGATCTTACCCTGTTAGGAGTAACATGTAGAGACTGGTTAAGGTCTACTCTGTTAAGATCTTTAGCAACATTGTTTAGTGTGCACTCGATTAAGAGATTTACAAAGGATTGTTAAATCTACCTTCTCAAAGGATTTCTTCTATTTTCTACACTTGTTAGAATGTAGTAAAAAATATTCATTATATGCAATCTAGAATTTCCTATTACAGATCCAATAAATTTCACATGTATAATTATCACCTATAGTGATTGATCAATACCTTTGTTTTGCTCAGTAGCCTTGGATCTTGTTCTTAATAACTGATTTCAGCTTTGGTTTTTCTTCTGCATAAAAAATTGTCTCTAGTCTATAGAAGGGTCTGTGGCTACAATCATCATCACATCCATATGTTCTGATTGATTACACATATACTTATATAATGAGTTTTACCTAAATGAGTTTCACACAACAATGATAACTCTATGATCAAAGGTTTACAACTTGACCTTGATTTCCTAGTTTGCATGTTTTCAATTAGTTAGACTGATTAAAACAATTACAATTACATTGCTTGTCCCTCAAGAAATGGATTTAAAGAAAATAAAAAAAACTAAATATAAAACACAAGTGTTTTATCTGACGTGTAAGTCAGATCCACATTTCTCAGGATTATAACTGTCTCTCGGTAGACTGGTGCTCGGGTTGCTCTGTAGTCTACCTGTTGGGTTCCTCTGTTATCTATTCTGCTGGGTTACATTGTAATATGCTTGTTGGGTTCCTCTATTGTCTTCTCTGTTGGGTTCCTTTGTTGGGTTACTTTGTCGGTTTATACTATCGGGTTCCACTTCAAAAATTTTGGGTTGCACTTGTAAACTGTGTTGTCGGTTTACATAGTAACCTCCACTGTCGGGTTACACTATAATCTTTGTTGTCAGGTTCCCTTGTAAAGTTATCTGTTGGGTTGCACTAAACCTATCTTTCAGTGTTGGTGTTACTAATGGTTTCAAAACTTTTTTCCTTTGCATACTAATGGAAAAATATGTCTTCAGTTTTGAAGTGTAAGATTGGTTTCAACTCATTATAAAAATATTTGAAAAAAAAATACAATTTTAAGAAATTTAAATGATCATCCTTATAAAAAAAATTTCCATATATAAACTAATTCACTTCTCAAATCAAATTTGACAACCTTAAATCTTAAAGAAAAAAAAAGTGATAAAGGACTTTTACATGGCTCTTATAACTACAAGTGATAAGGACTTTATACATTGTTGTTATAAGCTACTTAATCAAGCATTTAAATAAAATGGAGAGATATGACTTTCACCTGACTTAAAATTCAAGGCCTAAAAATCTTTAAAAGAGGAAGCTTTAAGGACTTTTGCATGGAAATCAAAGGAAGGAAGCTTTCACTCAGTAGATTAAGGAAATATCTGTACTATGCCTAATTTACAAACAATAATATTTCTAATTGACACCTCTTTTTCATTCACAACATGTGTGCGGTCTCACTCTGCTACTAAATGCTACTATTCATTCAAAATCTTTTCTTGCACTGCTCTGTGCATTCGTTACAAGACTGCAACCAGATGACAAAAATATCAAATAGTTTTTCTTTGTTACTGCAAAAATAGAGTTTCTCCAGTCATATATATAAATCTCACTAAATTTTGACAATGATTAGATGAATTCTAAGATTTTCATTTAGATATCAGATGAAGGCAAACAAACAACAATGATGAGTTGCTGATCACAGAACTAAAAATTATATATTAAAAAAAATGATGATTTCATGATCACACAATCAACATCTATACAAAAGCACAAAACAAATAAGTATATTAAAGTCTCAAATTTTATTGACAAAATAAGAGGCAAGATATCTATTATACAAAATTTCAAAATACTGGTGTCATAATTAATCATGACTATATTCACCAATAACCCAATTACAATAATTATAATAAACAGTTACATTATTTATAACATGTAACAAGTCAAGAAATACTGCTTCAATGAACATTATTGTGGTCATCAAAGCTCATCAGTAGTTCTGCAGTGACCGCCTCTCCAGGTTTGATTGTAGATAGTTTTAATGAATTTTTAGGGGAAGAGTACTAGATAATATCTATGTTCCAATTAGGGCAAATAAAAATCTTATTGAAAAATAAATTATGAGTCAATAGTCATTCATATTTTGAAAAAAAAGTTAGTAATTAGATCAACTGTACAAGTTTGTTAGCCGAGAGGCTTTATGTGAGGTTGCTCATGTACGGTGGATGAAAAAATATGTCTCACACATCAAACCACCAAAAATACGGTTTTCAATTACAAAAGTGGGTTTGTGAACCATGTTCAGTGTTTTGCATCATGTAAGATACCATTTTTATCCAGATTTGTCATGCTTGCTCATGAGACAATCATTCCCTGCACAGATCGGCCATTTAAGACCAGCATTTTTTTTCTCATGATAAGGGAACCTTTGTTCTATTCAAGGTATTGTCTGCCTTTTATTTCAGGGACATCAATTTGACCAAGATAGAGAGCCGCCCACACAGAAACAAGCCCACAGTTTTCGTATGGTCATCCATCCATACGAAAACACAACAACTGTGTTTGGTCTTCTAGGTTCCCCTGGTTCCATTATAGAAATGTTGAATCTTGACCACGCCTTGTGTCAAGGTTTGTTCCCTATCGTTCAAAGTTCCAATTTTGAGGTATTTCTAGTTGTAAAGTTGAGTATAATTATGAATTTTGAATCCTTTGAAAGGATAAAATTTGAGAAGGCCAAGTGAGCACCTCCAGGAAATAGTCTTGAAAAGAATTCAGTAGGGATGGATGAGAAAGATGGTGAAAATAACTAAAGATGAAAAGCACAAAAAGCGTGAAATTTTGCGAAGACTAGAAATATCCTTAAAGCATTCGGGTTTGAAAGAATCCGACGCAGAAAATGTAAGTTTTTCAGAGATCAAAATATCAGAGATAAAAGGGCTCACCTCCAATTCCCGAAGGCTCCTACCAGATATTCAAGAAGAACTGATTTTGAGGTCCTCTATTTTGTTGTATACATATGCACACCAGTGATAAATGATGAGCCAAAAAAAAGGCATACAGAAAATAAGCCCTTCACAGTGCTGCATAAAATAATCATATATATACTGATGCTAAACTTCCAAAACCCTGCTCCAATGAAATTGCGCTCATAGCACTAAAAAGTTGCATCCAAAAGTATACGATGGAATCTTAGAGCGCGGTTCCTACAGTCCCTTTGAGAGGTTAGAAAATATGAAATCCCTCACATGTCCCCACATAAGGAAAACTCCCTGTATACCCAGCACAGTTCTCATATGTGCAAGGAACAAAATGAAGAAGAGTCAATGATAGTCCACGGGAAATTTAAAAGACACACCCAACGTAGTTGCATGTGAATGGAGGGAAATAAATCATGCTCAACTGTGAAACACAATCAATCACGGGAGAATACCAAATGAAGATCACCAATCACGCCCAACACAGATAAGGTTCTCTATGTCCAAAATGCAATGTAAAACAAGAAAGAATCATGGGTAATGGTGGAGAAATTTCTCCATACATCAAAGCATCAAAGAATCTTGTCATTATCTTGACCATTTATTCATTAAAATGGGTTATAGAATTAGATATAGTTCACATGCAATAATGATCTTAAATCCAGAAGAAATTGATTACATTCACATAATAATAATAATAATAATAATAATAATAATATATTTGTTGCAACTTGTAGACACCCTAAAATGGAAAGATTTGTGACTTGACATTAAAACACTAATTTTCATCTATTAATTAATGGTTTTATAATCATTAATTAATCATCTATTTTCTTCTAAATTCATTTAATCTATTAATTAATGATTTTTTAATCATTAATTAATCATTTATTTTCTTCTAAATTTATTTTCCAAATCATTTAATCAAATTTTCAAAAATATTTAAATAATTAATTTTATCTAATTAATTAACCTTAATTGATTAATTTTCATTAATTAATTAAATTCAAATTCCTAAAGTTTAAATTTAAATATTTAAACTTACTAATTCAATTTTTCCAATTAAATTAATTTAATTTCATTCAATAAAGCAATTCTAAATAAAAAAGAATTCAATTATCTCACATGTTGAAAACTTTAATTTAAAAAATAAATTTAATTTTCATTTATTTTCAAAGAGATAAATTTAATTAGATCACATGGGTTACTCCACCCACCTCTTCATTTCACATGGGTTTCTCCACCCACCTCTTCAGTTCTAAAAGGTAACTCAAAATTAGCTCTTCAGTTAACCAAACTCTATTTCCTCTCTCTCAGTTAAAGAGGTGGAGTTTACTGATGGCTTCTCCAGTTCCCTTTGATCTCAACCGCTCATCTTCCTATCTCTGGGGTTGATCTCAACCGTTCATCTCATTATCAATTCCTATATAATATATCCTTCATAACCATTTGAAGGATCCAGGATTTCAAGCTCACATGCGTCATTACTCTGTCAGATTTGGTTCAAGCATCAAGCCATCTTGCGATCACCCACACATTTAATATCAAATTCTCGGCGCTCCCAAGTCATAGACACTGTCCACACCAATACTAAGCATCACAAACAACATTTTGGAAGGAGTAGAGAGAGACAATAGAAGCTTCAAGAAATTGGGTTTGCATTCATTTGTTTCCTCTTATTTGCCTGTATGTTTTATTGATTCGTAGTTTCATTTTTAGTAGTTATTTCCATTTGATTTCTCCCATTGCAAATCGGTGCTACTAATCCTCATTGTTGAGTGTTACAAAATTCGATACCATGTACATTTTGGTGATCCCAACGTGAAGCAAACAACCTGAATATCCCTTGTAGATGATAGACAGACCTTTTTAGCCACGGTCGTATGGTTGCAAAATTATTTTCTATGATTTTTCTTGATAATCATGTAATTTCGCAATCGTTGGTGCTTTACCATGATTGACAAAATTTTGCCACAATTGTTTGGTTTATTACCACAATTATTGAAAGGGTTTCACAAAATTTTTCTATCTCTATTCACAAGTTTGTTTTCTTGCTTTTTGCCACAATCGTTTGATCAGTGCCGCAATCGGCATCATTTTACCACAATCGTACACATATTTCTGCAATTGACCGATCCAGACTACAATCGGTGGTGCTTTACCGCAATCAAAAGTACTTTTCTACAATCACCAAAATCCCATCGCAACTGATTGTTCTTTGCCACAATTTCCATTTCTTTACCGCAATCGCCAGAAACATTGCTTATCCAATCCAAATACTTTGTCTATCTATTTTTAATTTGACATTTTCTTGTCCTCTGTGTAGGACTGAACAAATAACCCAGAATAGAGAAGGGTAAGTCTTTGTGAGTATCAATCATTTCAAAAGATTTTTTCAAAGTTACTCCTACTCTCATTTGCAAATATTTTTGTGGTACTAACTTGTCTAGACAAAGCAAACCTAAAATCAATCCACTTGTCAATTTGGTGCTTACAAAAGAAAATTGCATGCAATCATCTTGAACCTCACATTTACACATTGGTGCTTTAAAATTAACGTGGAGGTTAAGAATGGAACAAAGGAAAACAAATATTTCAAATGTGGGCATTAAAACTAAACAAGCAATCAACACCTACTTTTGGGCTTAAAACTAAACACTTGTTCTTGTATGGTGGTTTAGATTAGTTCACATTTTAGCTTTGGGGTTTAAGCGATTAACCTTGTGTCTTGAGTTTTTGGTGTACTTGCACAATCTTTTAGATTAAACACCTTTGTACTTTTTAGAAAGGCCTGTCCGGGGAATGTGCTTCTTCCTTGGAGGACAACCTTAAAATGATAATCCTTCCGATCGACATATAAAAAAGCGTGAACCAAAGTTTGATTTTATATCTAGCCAAGCTTAGGCAAGGTGTGTTGATGATAGTCTGGATCGGGTGAATATCCATAAGGAGCCAGCGTGTTCAACTTGGCTCTTAAGTGAGTCACACATGTATAAACTGATTGGATAGATGCCACAGACCCTACTAGAACCTATTAATTAGAGGCCAACCCGGTTTACCTCCGAATAGATACCTTATTATAGTGCAAGGGGTTGCAGAATTTCCCCCCAAGATTCCCAACATATGTGTTCCAAGATATTTGTGTAGTGAAAGAGATCTTCACTATACAACAACAATATCTAGCAACGAAAAAAACACAGGCGCCTACATCGTGGACCTTCGTGTCCTAGTAGTGTGACAATTATTGTGTGAGCTAACCAACATTCAAGCATTGGGCCTATAATATTGTATTTTGAAGCCATTGAATTAGATTAATCAGACTATTCATTCTTGAGACCTCGTGATAACATTGCAACTTAAAAAAGTTGTAGAACATACACATTCCACTCTTAAATATTTTAAAACACATTGTCTATTGTGCTTGTTCTTTGATTAGTTTCCAAAATGTAAAACAAACATCAAAAACTGTCAAAACGAGTCAAACGTGTTAAAGTCTAGGGTTGTCAAAATCAAACTGTCTTGCAAATCAGAAGCCTTGTTCTAGAAAATAAAAAATTGTCAAATAGTAAGGCCTATTTTTGAGTCCTTTTTAGAATTTTTCCCCCTTTGCCGCAATCACCCACTTTTTGCCACAATTGATGGAAGTTTTCCGCAATCGTCACTTTTATTGTCGCACTTAACCTGTTTATTACTGCAATCGGTGATAGATTACTGCAATCGACCAGTCACTTTACTGTAATCAGTGGAGTTTTGCCACAATTGATCAGAGACTTTTTAAAACACCTTTTTTGACCTAAAAACCTTGAAAATACTCCCCATTCTGTGTCAAAGACCAGTGTCTATCCCAGAAAAATGTGAAGAAGATTGTGTGAATCTCTAAACATTAAAGATCATTCATTCTTTGAAAGCACGATTATCATCCAAGCATTGTTAGTTCAAAAGTTTAGACTCAAAATATCTTGATCTCGTTATCTCAAAATCATCATTATCTCTATCAGTAACTTTGTCCCAGGAAAAGGTCGACAAATCTTATTCTTACATCATCAAAAATTTGAGATCAAGATAAATCAATATCTATCCTTATAATTACCCTTGTCCAAACATAACTCAGACTCTCCTAGAAAGGTTACCCTTTTCTATTTTCTTTATATCACTTGTTTTAGTCACAAAATTTGGACCACACTATGTCTCAAACACCTTATAGAGGGCCTTACACAAGGTCAAAGGCTAAAAATCAACCTGATGAGTCTTATATCATGAGATTCCCTGCTTGGGAAATAGAGAGAGAGGATGATCCTTTTAGAAATACCAATCCTACTCTATTCATTGAGAATCCCCGTGGGTCACCTTTGTTCCAAAATGTCACAGAAGAGGAGCTCAAAGATATAGAGAAAGACACCTATTCCGTGCAAGTGGTTGATATTTTTGCAGAGAGGAACCTTGAATGTTTCTTAGCCATGTTGATAAGGAAGGGAGTCAAACTCCCCACTGAATTTAATGTGTCAACCATATGGCCCAAAACCCTCTCGCAGGTCAAAACAATACTCGAACCTCTCAAACAGAACATGTGGTATCTCAAATCTTCCCATCCTTGACAACAGCGACATTAGCACAGACTGTGTTCAATCAAACCAACTCCGTGAACCAAGCAAGTGCATCTTCCACACAAAGTAGGATAGGCTCCCAACTAAGTGCACCCATGGTCACTAGTGTGCCTCAACCCTTAGCCTTATGGCCTGTCTAATCAAGCTCTCATAAGATGCCCTCAATCCCATCAACAAGAAGAAACCTTTTTGCAACTATGTCACTACTACAGTCAATCCCTACTAGACTTGGGGTCAACACATCGTTCCTACAGGGATCCATCTCTGTAGGTCTGACTTTCAGTCAATGCCCAACCAAGGTTATGCCTTTTCTCATCCAGCCACAACCTCAACCCCAGTAGTAGCAATCCCAGCTTCAGCAGCAACAACAACCTCAACCCCAGCAACAACAATCCCAGCTTCAACAACAACAACAACCTCAACCCCAACAACAACACCTCCAACAAAAAACACAACAAAATCAACCTTGGGCAACTCATATGCCCCCATATCAGAATCATGTGTTGGGAAATCAATATCAAGTCCCAAGGATGAGGTCCTATGTTCCTACTCAAGGGATGCAGAGGTGCAGTCTCATACCTACTACAACATAGAGGTACAATGTCACAAATCATCCTGAGTCTCAAAAAGACATGCTAATCCAACAAGTGCAGAACCTTCAAACCCGAATGATGGATATGCAAAATCAAGGGAAAACTAAATCCTACACCGCAGAGGATTTATACCCATACCCCTTTGATCACTCTCTTCATATGTCTCCATTCCCAACTCACTTCTTGGTACCAAAATTTGACAAATATAGGGACAATACCAACCCTATTGAGCATATTCAAGAATTCTTTTCTAGTTGCGTCGAGGTCACACATAACAAGACATACTTAATGCGACTATTCTCACAAAGCTTAGCCAGACCAACAATGGAATGGTTCTCACATTTACCTCATGGAATTTTGTCTTGGGGTGAATTGGCCAAAAAGTTCATCGCTCACTTCCATCATAACATCGAGCGCAAGGTCAGCATCAAGGACATTTGTGATATCAAACAAAAAGATGGAGTCCTTTGTAAAATTCCTACAAACATGGAGGAATACTACAAATAGAATCATGTATAACCTACCCAAGCAAGACCTAATAGTCATGTTCATTGACAATCTGATTCCAAACAGGTCATTTACAATAGAATTGCAGTTAGCTCCAAACTTTAAACAACTCATAAAATGAGGATTTCATTGTGAGAAGAACTTGGTCAAATGAGGTGTCCTTGCAGATCATACCCAAATGAATACAAAAAAAACTGCAATGGACAAACCTAAGTGGTGGAATAAAAACAAAAATGTCACCAGTGATGGTGTCATTGATGTGAAAATGGTCAACTACGCCCAACCCAAAGTGTCACTGCAAGGTGCACCTATGGATAACCAACAACCCATGGTGCCCACTCCACAATAATACACTTAAACTCAACCACCCCCTGTCTAAGCAGCCGCTGTGTCAAATAGTCAACCACAGGCACAATGCCAACCACAGTTTCTGTTTCCAAAATGAGATTTCACACCACTAGGAGAGTCGATAGAATCAGCCTTAAGAAAGCTGATACAATCCAAAAATATCACTCTCCCTAAAATTAGAGAATATAAACATGGTGCAATCAAACCAAAGTGGTACAATGATAATGATTTTTGTGAGTTTCATTGAGTGAAGGGACACAAGACACCCAACTGTTATCGATTGATACACACCATCCAAAATCTGATTGACATAGGAGTCATCGACATAACCAACACCCAAACAAAAGGCACCACTGATCATATGGTATTCAATGACACATTCCATGATCACAATAAAGGGAAATCCTCCAGGTTTGGTGGATAGTCAAAACAAGTCAACTACACTTATACCAATAGTGACAACACTATCAATTGCCTAAATCCTTCAAATAGCCATGTGGCTACCATCACTATCAGAGACCAAGGTGCCAAATGTGTTGTAACCACACATTGTACAAAAGTTGTCTTACAAGGAGAACCTTCCTCATTTTCTATACCAGTCAACCCTCATGCAACCTCAGATCCACAGACAAGCCTAGTGGATCAGCTAAAGCACATGCCTACCCAAATCTCCATGTTTGACCTCTTGGGCATATCCCCACAACACAAGCAAGCATTAGACCAAGCACTTCAAAAAGCAGTTGTCCCAAGGGACATAAATCCGGAGAGCTTCTAGAAAATGGTGAACCATATAGCCACAAATAAGCATGCAATCTTCATAGATCTTGACGTGTCACCGCATAAACCCTTGCATAATGATCCCTTGTACTTACTTATCCAAGTCCACAAAAGTGTAATTCGTAGAGTCCTCGTTGATGGTGGAGCAGGTTTGAACACATGTACTCTAAAGGTAATCAAGAAACTAGGCTACTCTGAATCCAGTATTGATATCACAAGAAGGATCAACATCAGAGCCTATGATGAAGAAAAGAGATCTTCCAAAGGTATTATCATTCTACCAGATCGGATTGGACCAGTTTTCAAGAACACCCCCTTCTAGATCCTATACCTAGAGTTGGGATACAACATGTTACTGTATGCACCCTAAAATGGTCGCCTAGACTTTGGGCCCCATTTATCATTTTTATCATTTTATCAATTTCCTGAATCAATGCTTTGCAATATTTTCAATTCAAATCAATTTCCTTGATCAAATTGTAATTAATTCAATTATTCAATTATTTTAATATTTCCTAAGGTTTGAACATTTTTATCTAATTAAAAGACTTAATTTTCCTTTTAATTAAATAAAATTTATCTTATTTAATTAAAATATTTAATCTCCCTTTTAATTGAATAAAATTTATCTTATTTAATTAAAGTAAAATGCTCCCTTTTAATTAAATAAAATTTCTCTTATTTAATTAAATTCAATTTCCCCCATTTAATTAAGTAAAATCCTTCTAATTTATTTAATTGAAAGAAAACTCCTCTTTTAATTAAATAAATAAAAATCCCCATTTAAAACACTTTATTTGATGAAAAAGGAAATAAATTAAATAAAAGTCAATAAAATCCTTTTTTCATCACATCTTCCTAAGTGGTGGGTTTTTGCCTCTTAATCTCAACTGTTCACTTTTCTTTATAAGGAAATCTTTCTTTCTCATTTTAATATTAGGTTTTCATAGTATTGTTATGCTTCAGGTTTGGAGAGCAATTTTGGAGGAGGATTTGAGCACTCAAGCTTGGATATTGCAACTTCTTTCTTTTTGTCTTCTTCTTCTTGCATCCATGGCTATTCATGTAGATTAGATTCATGTTTATTTTCATAGATTAAACTTGTATTTGTATTTCCTTTCATAGATTAATCATGCATTGTTATCATTTAAATTAATTTCTCTTCATGCATTGTTATCATATAGAGTAGATCTCATTTTCATGCATTTGAATCTCTCATTTCATGGTGTACTTGCATAGACATTAACTAGGTCAATCTGAGGGCCTCCATTTCAAACCTTTGCACTCCATGACTAGAGAGCTATGGATTGATATTTGAGGCCTCATTCTTGAGCAACCTTGGATGGAATGATTCATAGAAGTGTGTCAACATTTTAGCACACATTTTTGGCGCCCACCGTGTGGTAGAAGATTTATTTTCTGTCTCTTTAGCTATTTTTCGTCAATTTATTTTTGGATATGAAATTTTTGTCTTTTTCGTACTTGCTATTTTTGTCTGTAGGGAAATTTCGCGTGACATTTTGCAGGTTTGCAGGTGAAATTTTGCTGGATTTTGTGTTTCCTTGCACGGTTCTGTGTGAATCTTCACACGGCTCTGTGCGAATCTTCGCGCGACATTCGACACCAGGCTGTAATCTGGTTTGTTTTACTATTTTCTGTATTTTTTTGTTGTCTGTGTGTTTCTTCGCGCGAGATTCTATGAATCTTCACGTGCTTATCTGCGAATCTTCACGTGGCTATCTGTGAATCTTCGCACGAGATTTCACACCAGAAATCTATTTTTCATTGCTATATTGATATATCTCTGATTTTTCATACTAACCACTAATGTTTGTTGTTTCTAGTGGTTTGTGATTTGTTGTTGTTGTTGTTGTTGCTGATTTGGACTTGCTTGGATAAACAACAAAATGATTCGCGTTGCATTGGATTTGAGGTATTTTGTTGATCTCTATAACATTTGGATTTTGGGAATTAAAATGAACATCTCTTGTGTCTAGCTTGAGTGTTTCTTGCTTTCATAGATAACATTTCCTATTGGTGCTCTAAAAATGGACCTAGATTTGCTTTCATGCATATATGTTTCACATAGTAACTAGGCCCTATGAACACTATTTGTGGTGATCTTGAGAGAGTGGGCTTCATTCACTTATTTTACATGCGAAGCTCTTCTTGATGATAGATCCCCTTGTAGGTAGGGAAGGATTTTGTTTTCATCTCATTGGTCAACTTGGTTTGGACTTCCACTTTTGGTAATACTTTCTCTCTTTGGGGGATTGGTGTCATTTGTTGTTGTGTGAGCCTTGAATGAGGTGATTTCAAATTAGTGGGTCAATGAATCATGTTTGCTATGTTTTGGTTAGGTGAAGAGGCTAGAGGATTATGCTCTTTTCCCTTTTGGGAGAATCAGAAACTTGGAACCCTTGAATCTGAACTAAGTCCCCATGTGGTCCATATTGTGTCTTTCTTGTTAGAGAGGGTTAATTGTAGTGGACATTGCCTTTATTGGGTCAACCACGTGGATGGAATCTCAAGCGGTAATAGCCATTTTTGCCATGGTAGTAACAACTGCTATATAAATGTCCTTGTGGAAGAAATCTCCACAGGTGTAGTTTCTTATGGGTTGTCAAATCTCCTCAGCAGCTCCTGATCGATTAAATTCTCAGACTGTGTTAAAACCTCGGTGCACCGGGATTGGATTTCACCCACTTGAAATTGTAAAAGTTACAGAGTCAAGCCATTACTAAGAACCATAGTGCAACCAAATTTTTCTTTCATAGAACTATGTACGTGATTGGAAAATATTTGAGAACATACACAAGTAGAATTCTTATGGAGTAGAATTACTATGACACTATCTATGTTCATGTGCAAGGTTGCTTTGTCCCTTGCTCATTTTTTGAAGACATTGACTACTTGAACTCTCTGATTGTTGTATTGCATGCTTGCTTCATGATAAAATCTGTTAATGCACCTAGTTGGTTATTTAAATCACATGAAATCTAAGTTCTGTATCCTTTCCTTGCGTGAGAAAACTGTTTCTTCACGCCATTCATTGTACTTTCTCGCGCGGCTATGTGAGAATTCTCGCATGAAACTTGACACCAGTTTCTATTTGTTGTTTTCACGAGTCTATTATTTTATTGCGCCATTCGATGCATCATTTCACGTGGCTATGCATTTTCTCGCACGACACAACATTTCCTTGTGCGAGACAGCACTTCCTCGCATGAAACTACCCATCAGTGAACTGTTTTGAGCCCATTTTCTCTTGTTGTCCCATCATTTTCAGTTTTCTGGGTTGATCCGGGTTTGATTGGATTACTTACCCTGCTATTAGAAGCTTGTTTTGCTTAGGATTCTTTCATTTGACCTCTTGATTTAGCAATCTTTGATTTCACAAGTGACCTTGCTTGGCGCTTGGTGAGCTAGAAACCATCCTTGTTGAAAAGATAAACCTTTAGATTCTTTGATAACACACCTGGAGAGTTTTGGTAGTCTCTTGTCCATCCACTTTCATACAATTTCAATTTCAATTTCAAGTTAATTTGGGTAAGACCATCCTCCTGATCCATATGTGCTAAAGTATTCACCCAAATTTATTGGGCACCTCTGTGGCAGTGTTGGCTTATCCCTATTTACAATTTTCTATCTTATCACCTCTTTTTAGACAAGTTAATGCCTTTTCTATCCTAGTTTGGTACCAACGTTTCTTAGGGTAATCCTATCAA
The DNA here is from genome assembly GCA_018584345.1 of Thuja plicata. Classification (NCBI taxonomy): domain Eukaryota; kingdom Viridiplantae; phylum Streptophyta; class Pinopsida; order Cupressales; family Cupressaceae; genus Thuja; species Thuja plicata. The sequence continues at coordinate 382,728 of MU228139.1, forward strand.
CTAGTACCTTTTCTTTCATGCTAGTTACAACAAAACATCAAGTAAACCAAGGAAAATGACCTCAAGTGGTTTTTAACCAATTACCCTTAGTTCAAAATCGCCAAAGACATAAGGAAAAAGGACCCATATTTGATCAATCGCCTAGGAATACCTCAAAAATTTGGTTTGATTCCAAGAGTCATCTTAGTGAGTTGGGTATCCCCTTAGCATCTTCTCACTCTTCTATGGATATGAGTTACACATTGACTCAGAGGGATAGGGAAGCCATGGATAAATGTTATGAAGATTTGTTTGCAAGGAGTGGACATGCTATTTCATTCAGTGGTTCCTCTCACAATAGTAGACCAACCTCGCCCCTTATTTCAACAAGATATTTGGATGCACATCAAAGGGATGAGAGAGAGAAAGGTAAGATACATGTTTATGATGATGAGTTATCCCAACATGAGAAACAAGGAGATGAACTTCATGATGCTCACATCAATGCAACTTATACCAACAACTTGTTTCAACATTCAATACCAAGCTCACCTCTTTAAACATCTAACAACTACATGAGTGATAGACTCAAGAGGATTGAGCATGAAAAGAAGGTTTTTCAAGATGAACAAATTCATAAGCAAGAACAAATTAAACATCTAGAGTTGGAGAAACAAGCTTTAATGGAAATGGAAAGGAAAATCCTTCAAGAAGAGAAAGCTAGGCTCTTGGATCGACAACTTCATGGTCCATTTAACCATATGCATATTAGTGGTGGAAACAGTTCCCCTCCATCTACTCCTCCTAGGACTCCAAGAAGTAGGAGATATTCAAGATCACCATCATGATCTCCTAGTCCTAGAGGAAGAAGAGTTTCTAGACATGATCATCATAGGAGACAAACCCCTCCTAGAAGCTCAAAGCCATCTTTACAGCGAGCTCATTATGGCTCACAATATGGAGGTAGTAGTATGAGCTTTGATTGCACCTCCCAAGATTTCATGCACATGCAACAAGAGCCATTCTTTCAACAGTATGTGGAGAAGTATGTGAAGAAAAACCAAGATAAGATCCTAAAGAGTCTAATTGAGAATGGGGCTAAGGTCCCTTACAACTTTGATGTGGATAGAAAGATTAAGAGACAAGATCCATCTCAAGAGGATAAGGTGGGTGAAATGCAAAGACAAATAGCCAAGATGTCCACACCTAAGAATTCTCTCTCATTGGACTCAATTTGTCCTAACCCTTTTGATAAGAGTGTTGACATGAAAGAATTTCCTAGAAAGGTTGAAATTCCTCAATATGAAAAATATGATGGAAGTGGAGATCCACATGATCATGTGTGATAGTTTTATACCACTAGTTTTGAGT
>MU228139.1:393818-412059 GCA_018584345.1 Thuja plicata
GTCAATCTGAGGGCCTCCATTTCAAACCTTTGCACTCCATGACTAGAGAGCTATGGATTGATATTTGAGGCCTCATTCTTGAGCAACCTTGGATGGAATGATTCATAGAAGTGTGTCAAAATTTTAGCACACAGTTACTAGGGAGACCATGGATACATGAGAAGAAAGTTGTACCCTCCACATATCACCAGTGCATCAAATTCCCATACCAAGGGACAAAAATCATTATTGAAGGAGACCAAAACCCATTTCAATACTACAATGCTGTTAAAACCAATACTGACAACCAGGTTCCCTCAAACCAAGAGGCAAGTATCCCTTCTGCATCAAATTAAATTTGCAAATATGTCTCAATAAGAGCAGGAAAAATATCTATTACTGACAAGGGATGTGGTGAATACAGCTACGAGGAAGCTTTCACTATCTCAAACATGCCTCAGAGACCAAGGACACATGGCATGCCACAAATAGCTATTACAACTGAAACCCCAGAACCTGTTATGTTCAGGTGTCCACCCACAATCTTTGTCAGATGGGGAGACATTGTAGAAGAGAACCCATTTGATCCAGATATAAGGATCTACAAGAGACACTTCAACAACCCCAACCCATATCAACCTATGGAGCTAGCTATACGATGCTACAAATGTTTGGGTATGATGGTACAACTGGTCTGGGGGCAAGACAACAAGGTTTAATGGAACTGTCTCTCCCGCCAACCCAGAGAAACAAGAGAGGGTTAGGCTATGGGAAAAAAAGAACCAGTCCTATCACCCAAGACATACCCATTGATTAAGAACAAATAGAAGAGTTACATTGGGGGAAAAAATAGGAACACATCTTGATCAACAACATATTTCAATAGTTGTTTCCAGCCAAAGTGGGAACCTCTCAATCTCGATTAACCCTCAACCAAGAAATCCATGATAACAAGGGAAGTGAGACATCCAATGAGCGTTCTAGAAAAATTGGCTCCCATGAGTATGAGTGGAGATCCATTCATGAATCTGAGCTATCAATCCTAGAATATTCCCCTCATTCAGCTACCACCATACACCTTGATGATATATTCGACCAATTAACCATAGACAACTAACCTTGTATCAATAAACATATCGATAGAAATTTATTAGGTGGTACATCCACATCACAGTCCAGGTTTGTCAGAACCATCTTTGTTGTCCCATTCAACCAAAAAGAGTCAACCCACCATGAGAACCTATGTCTTGTACACCCAGAACTGATAGAGTGGGATTAATCAGTGAGATCAACAAGGACAACCTGATATGGATATTTTCGATAATGATGAGGCTATTGCAGACTTCGTGGGAGTTAGAGAGGGAACTCCATCAGGAGAACTTAAAGAAGGTTTCTCCATTGACCACGCTAGATCAACATATTTTGGGGAGGAAGCTCCTCTTTCCAGTCATCAAAAACTGTTGAAAAATAAAAAAAAGCATCGTCAATAAGTGAAAACCGAAAGGCGCTTATTGGCACAAAAATGATAAAAAGACAAAAAAAGATGTATCTTCTAGTGAAAAAATCACTGAGGTGCAACAAGATCAAAAGAAGGAACTCCTCCCCATGACAGAGGAAAAGTCAGCATTATTAGCAGAGGAAACAAAAGAAGTAAACTTGGGTGATGACAAGAACCCAAAGAGAATCTACTTAGAAAAATCACTCACCCCAAAGGAGAGAGAATAATTCATTAGCTTCTTGAAGGAAAGGAAGGTCAATTTTGCATGGTCCTACTTAGACATGCCAGGATTAGATTCAGAGCTTGTGCTACATCATCTCCCATTGCTACCCAATGCCAAACCCATCAAACAGAAGCTAAGAAAGATGAATCCCCGTGTTGCATTACTAGTCAAGGAAGAATTGAAAAAGCTCCTAGATGCTAAGTTCATAAGACTGATCCCATACATAGACTGGATATCTAATCTAGTACTAGTTACCAAGCATAGTGGTCAGATTCGCATTTGCACAGACTTTAGAGATCTTAACAAAGCTTGTCCCAAGGATGACTTTCCTTTGCCTAACAATGACATGATAGTAGATCTCACCGCATGACATCAAATTCTATCACTCATGGATGGGTTTTCAGGGTCTAATCAGATAGGGATTTCACCAGAGGACCAAGACAAAACAACTTTTACATGTGCATGGGGCACCTACTATTTGAACGTCATGCCATTTGGTCTCAAAAATGTCAGAGCAACATATTAAAGGGCCATGACAACCATCTTACATGATCTCATCCATAAGATAATGGAGTACTATGTTGATGACATACTTGCCATGCCAATGCTTAGAAAGGATAATCTTCAAGTATTGGGACCCTTCTTTGACAAAATTTAGGAATATAAGGTTTGTTTAAACCCAAAGAAATGTGCATTCGGGTTCACTGTAGGGAAGCTATTGGGAGTGATAGTGTCACATTGAGGCATAGAGGTATACCTAGAGAAAGTCAAAGAAATACTAGACATGCCACCACTGACCAACCTAAGGAAACTAAGGGGGTTACAAGGTAGGCTCCAATCTATCAGGCACTTCATATTCTAGCTAGCAAACAAGTACCATCCATTCAAATATCTACTACACAAGAACATAAAATTCATATGGATACAACAATGTGAACAAGTGTTCCAAGTATTCAAGGACTATCTACTCAAGTCTCCCATATTGGTGCCACTAGTCCAAGGTAGGCCATTGCTTCTATATATCTCGACAACTAAATTAGCGTTAGGTGTACTATTAGTACAAGATGATGACACAGGAATGGAGAGAGCTATCTACTATCTCAGCAAAACATTGGTAGGCTATGAGATCAACTATATGCCAATTGAAAAATCATACCTAGTAGTTGTCTTCGCTTTCCAAAATTTGAGGCATTCCATGTTAATCCATCAAACAAATTTTATATAGCACATTTATCCCCTCAAGTATCTACTAAGAAAAGAAACACTCACTAGACGAATAGAAAAGTGGGTGATGATCCTAAGAAAATTTGACATAGAATACATAGACAAAAAATCCATCAAAGGGCAAGTGATTACATATCAACTCACAGAGGCACCTATTCAGGATCATTAGCCTATCATATCTAACTTTCCAGATGAGTATATTCTGACACTACAACTGGTAATAGAGATATGGAAACTATACTTTGATGGGTCATGCACAAACCATAATGCAAGAGCAAGGATAGTACTCATCACTCTAAACAATGATGCAATTCCCAAATCTTTCAGACTCAACTTCCCATGCACAAATAACATAGATGAATGTAAAGATCTAGTCATCAGAGTAAAGACAAAAATACAATGGAGAATCAAGAACCTTAAGGTCTACGGAGATTCGCAGTTGAACATTAGCCAAGTCAACAATGACTATATGAAAAAAAATGAGAAGCTAATACCATATAGAGAACAGATGGACATGTTGCACACTAAGTTCCAATACATCTTTTTTGAGCAAGTACCAAGAGCTCAAAACAAAGCTGCAAACATGATGGATATTATAGCATCCTTGATCGATATGCTAGGCAATGAAACCAGATTCCAATTTCTAGTGGAGAAGCTCAGGATTGCATCACATCAAGCACAAATCACAGAATCAACGTGTGTCCTTGTTGGTCCTGAAACCCCATGGTACCATGACATGTATAATTACCTCCAAAGTAGTGTCTTACCTTGTGACTTGTCTAGGAAACAGAAAACGTCCCTCATCTACCAAGCCTCTAGGTACACCATTCTCATAACTACTCTATATAGACGAAGTCTAGACGGAACACTATTATGATGTCTCACTTCCACAGAATCCTAGAGAGATATGTACGAGGTACATGAAGGAATTTGTGGAACCCATGAAGGTGGCAAAAACTTAGCTAAAAAGATCATCTGCATGGGATACTACTAGCCCATAGTAGAGACAGATGGAAAAAATTATGTACAAAGGTGTAGGTAGTGTCAAATTCATGGAGACCTCATCCATGTACCATCCCAAGAACTAAATCCTATCACTTTGCCATTACCATTTTCTATGTGGGGATTTGACCTAGTGGGAAAGATTACACCATCTTCCGCTAATAGACATAAATACATCATAGCAGAAACATAGTACTTCACTAAATGGGTGGAAGCAATTCCCCTTACCTACATAACTGGAAAGCATATCTCCATGATCATACTCAACAACATCATTTTTTGGTATGGAATTCCTCAAACCATCCTGATGGATCACGATACACCTTTCAAAAGCAAAGATGTTGAAGATCTTTGTGAATAGTTCCAAATCAAACAAGGTTTCTCTTCATTATATTATCCTCAAGGGAATGGAAAGGATGAGGTGACAAACAAAATCATTTTGAAAATCTTGAAGAAAACAATTAACAAATCAAGGCGAGATTGGCATTTACAGCTTAGTCCCGCATTATGGGCATATAGAACTAGCGTGAGAAAACCTACAGGAGCCACTCCTTTCTCCCTAGTATATGGATCAGAGGCAGTCTTACCCCTCAAATTAGAAATATCATCCCTAAGAATATCATTAAAGAACATAATTTCAGATGAAGACTATAGAGTAGAAAGGCTCAGTGAATTGGAACTACTAGACGAAAGAAGATAAAATGCATTCAACCACTTACAAGCCTATCAAAATATCCTTAGAAGGAACTATCATAAGAAAGTGAGGCCAAAAACCTTTCAGGTAGGAGACCTCATCCTCGTGGAAAATCAAAAGAACCAAGCAGAGCGAGTGAAACTAGGAAAGTTCAAGCCTAATTGGCTAAGACCATATGTCATTGTCAACTCTACCCAGAGTGGGGCATACCAACTGGAAACACTAGAAGGAGATCAGCTCCCTGGATAAAAAAAGAGGATGTACATCAAGAGGTTCTACACTTGAGGTCTCAATGGTTAAGGCAACTATCTACATATCCAGAAAATACCAAAAAAGTAAAAAAATACAAAATGTTACCTTGGTGAAAACCTAGCAAACAGGTGCCTTGGCGACAACAAAAAATTAAAAAAATATAAAAATATAAAATAAAATAAAGAGAAACAAAATTGCTCTCTCTCAGTGAAAACCTAGAAAACAGATGCTATTGAGTAGGTAGCTTGGTGAAAACTTGGAAAATAGGCACCAGGTCTTTAAATCCAGCTTCACCATCAATGAACTCAAAGATCAAATCTTGAGCAAACTTCACATGCAAGACTGACTACCCAAGCTATAACCAGGAGCACAAACCCCAGTGAGCACAAAAACTTATCCATGGTTAGTGTTGGTCCACCAGACTAGGGGGCGATTCTAAATGTCTTGAAAAAATCCCTAAAAAGTAAAAAAATCATCAAAATCCAAAAAAGATCAAAATGTCCTGACAAGAGTCAATCTTCATCAAAAACAATAAAAATAATTGCAAAATACAAAGCAATAAAACCAACTTGGATATCAAACAAAGAAAAGGGAGATCAAGCCAAGTCAATCAATGTCAAAACCATGAGCTTTGTGAATCAACATTGGGCCCATATGACAGAACTTTATCAACTATCAAATTATTCAGCAAGAAAACTAGCTAACAAGCCAAATCAATCAATGTAAAAACCATGAGCTTTGTGAATCAGAATTGGGCCCATCTGACACAACTTGATCAGCTACCAAAAATTATCAAAATCCAATCAAACAAACAATCAATCATCTTACACAATGATGGATACACTCAAAACCAGACAAATCAGTCTGATATGAGTCATCTATTACTGAAACTAGACACAATCAAGACAACCAAGCCAATCAAGCCTATCAAGAGAGCCAAGCCAATCAAGAGAATCAAACTAAATTAAGGAACAATCAAAATGCTGACTAGGTTAGTCATTAGTCACATGTCAGTCTATATTTCACGGTTATGTTCTTACGCTACTCTAGGATCCACCAAGTGAGAAGAGTAGCTATGATGGATCATGACTTATTTTCTTTGATTGTTGTTTATGGAATGTTCACTTTGATTCTGGGGCCATGATGATTTAGGATAAATGTGATAGGTGCTATCACTTATCTAGTAGCCATGCAGTTCCACGATCTGAGCTTAGCCCTAGGAAAGAATTGGACATTCCTTCTCTCTTATCTTCTTGTTTATTACCAATAGAATCATAGTGGTACCCAGATGGTCTGAGGTCTAGGTGCATTGGATTTCTATCTTGGTTTTTTTGGGCTTTCTTTTCAAAATCAAGAGTTCATAGCGGTATCCAGATGGTCTGAGATCTAGGTGCATTGGAATTCTATCTTGGTTTTCTATCTTTCTTTTCAAAATCAAGATTTCATAGCGGTATCCATATGGTCTAAGATCTGGGTGCATTGGAATTATATCTTAGTTTTATCTTTTTTTGGATGGTCAGCGAGAAAAGCGGTATCCAGATGGTCAATATATGGGTACTTTTGGCTCTCTTTCTTTTCAAATCAAAGATCATAATGGTATCCAGATGGTCAATATCTGGGTGCATTTGGATCTCTTTCTTTTCAAAATAGGGAACATAGCTAAACCTAGATGGTCAATATCTGGGTGCACTAAGTTCTCTTTCTATTCAATCTCTCTACTCCTCCCGGTTATCAAGAGGTCATATCGGTATCTAGATGGTATGATATCTAGATGCATTGGATATTATTTGGAATTTCATAAAAAGATGCAATGATGACAAAAATTGGAAATGTGGAAGCGACTTGGGTCACTCATCCATTCTATCAATTCATATCTATCAATCGTCAACCATCCATTCTATCAATTCATATCTATCAATCGATCCCAGAGAACAAATTTTAAACTAACTTCCTTCTAACTAACACATGCATTACTCAGATATTTTGTGCATAATAGATTGCATCCATTCCATTTAAGTACATCAGAAAACAAAAAAAGAAATACAAGCATCTGCATACATGGTAATCATAATCAAATGCATCCATAAACATCTCATATAAACATGCATTTCATAAACACCATCCTACATACACATGTCAGTATCATAGGAAAAGTAAATCATCCATCTAAGAGTCTGCATAATAGAATCACATTGCATAAACATTTCATCATCTAAGCACAAGTCATGTACAACCATACATATATCAAGTAAACTAACACACATCATATAAAATCACTAGCTACATCTCATATAAATCTCAATATCTGAGTACAATGAACGGTTGCAAGTCTGAACACAAGAAGGTGATCAACATGTATATCAATAAATATCAATGTGTCAAGATACAAATCATCAATAAGCCTCAGGTATATCAATGGAACATCACTAAAAAAATGATAGATGATACAAAATGGAAGGTCTACAAAAAAAACATGAGCTACCCCACCCCCGCCGCTACGTGGACGAGGGGGTGGCATATCAGATGCAGGTCTCTGTGATGGACTAGGAGCATCAAAACCACTTCTTTGAGACCTTTGCACTCTAATGGATCTTTGTGAGACTATATAACTAGGAACCAGCTGAGCTAAAGGAAAAACACCCTCATAATGGTGCCGCCAGTACTCGATCTCTCTCTGAGCCTCACACCCTGATCTCCAAAACTGATCCAATACCTCCCGATGAGAAACATCCTGTACACTATCAATGAATTATCTAATATCAGAATGAGCTTGTCTCTCTCTTTCCTCTATGGTAGTAGCCTTGGCCTCAACTGCTACCACTCTACTCTCCAATGCAGTGGCTCATGCATCAAAAGATGCTAATCTAGCCTGCAAATTAGATACATGCTATGTAAGTCTCTCCAGATCTAAAGGATCTATATCCATACCTCCCATCGCTACATCCATATCTCCCTCCTCCTCCCTATCTCCTAATCCCTCATCCCCTCTCCCCCGCACAACCCATGAGTCCTCACTATCTACACTATCTCCAGTACTTCTACCAGTATTGTTGCTCCCAGTAGAAGCACTAGAACCTAAACCCTCTGCATCCAAAGCCTCAACATCAATATCAACTATCTCCAATTCAACATCTTCAGCTATCACTCTCTCCTCTGCTCTCTTAGCAAGCACAACACTAGTGCAAAAACACACTCTCCAAACTAGTTGAGGACCCTCCTCCTCTAAAGCCTCCTCCTCGAGGATGGCTCCCAATCCAACCTGTCAGCTACTACTACCTCCTCCCTTGGTCCACACCCTACCACTAGAACCACAAGGACTAGGATCATCTCCATCATCCCCACCCCTCCCCTGCCCACCATCATGGCCACCATCTCTCCCCTGACCACCATCCCGGCCACCATCTCTCCCCTATCCTCCATCNGCCACCATCACAGCCTCCATCCCTACCACTAGCCCTACTTCCATCCCTCCCTCCATCTCTCCCTTGACCCCGCCTTTGATGTTGTGTACTCATCAGTGTACCAGCAACAAGGAGAGACACATCAGTAAGTGGATCTGGACGAGACACCTACCACCAAGCATCATACTGTGGATTTGTGCCTGCAAAGAGAACAAGTTTAGACATCAATAACATGATAAGCATAAATGACTAATCAAAAGAAACTAAACAGAGCATAAATATAGCTACATTAACACAAAGCATAAGAAAAATACATCAAGCAGGGGCAAATAAAAATACATACTGGCATCAACAGTGGTTGACCACCAAGTCCATGCAATAGGTAGAAGACCCTAGAACTCAGTAACATCCACATCAAAAGAAATGACTGCACCCTAAAGAGTAGTATCTCTCGATCTCCGGGAAAAGTAAGCATAGGAATCAGTGACATCCTTCCTTTCACCAAACTACCACAACACCCTATCGGTGTTGTGTAAATCTATCATGTGGACGTGCTGACTGACATGGCTGATCAGGAATCTCCTCTGTCAAAAAAAAGGATGATGAGCATCTTCTCCATCCCATAGAGGACAGTCCATGTAAGGTCTCCAGATAAAATAAGGCATCATGTCAAGCTTCTGATGCCATAACATCAGATGTCCCATACGAGACTAAACAATAGCATAGTCATACATGAACACATAGGGTCTCCCCATAAAAAGATCCTAAGCACCAATGGGCCTGCACACTGCAATATGCTCCCACGCCCAGATCTGAAGGAGAGTGCCTCCGCAACCAAGAGACTTACCTCCAAGGTAAACTAAATAGAAAATATGGAAGTACATGTGGGCCAACATGTAAAGAACCTAAGCATATACAGTATGATCTTGAACCATACCCTGAAGACAAGCGTCGAACCCAATAGAGAAACTTTGCTGGCACAATCAGGACACAAGATCCCACATATCAAATTGCCTAACAAATTGGATAGCCTATCTAAACCCATCCCAAACCTAGTCCATGGGATATCATAAGGATCAAACATCCCAAGATGATCCTGGGGTAGACTAGAAAGCTCAGAAAGAGAAGTCACCCCAGAGTCTCGGTCATACTCAACAAGGGCACCCTGAATAGGAATCTATAGGATGCGATAATAATCCTCTAGAGTGAATGTGCACTTGCCAGTTGGTAAAATAAGAGTACAAGTGTCAGAGTTCCATCTCTCTAGTAAAGAGAAGATCAGACCCCTATTGGTCATGATCTCAGGCATACAACACACCTAGTACAAACTTATCTTCCTCAAAATATCTCTCTCTGGCTCTATAAGCTAGAAGCGTACTACTAAACCTACAAGTCTCAACTCCTGACAACACATAATGGTCCCAGTGAACTGAAAAAAAATAGAAAGAAAAATATCAGTATCAGATCAGAGGCAGATTATCAAAAAAGTCAAATGCATGATAAAAAAATACAGACAGGTCAAATGCAACATTCAATAAACAATTGCGGTACTTTTATCCCATTTGTGGTACTCCAATTTTAATTGCGGCAAGAAACTGGCAAATGAGGTAATAAACCTGCCAATTGCAGAACACTTATCGAATGCGGCATGCATTCGGAAATTGTGGCATCAAAACCACAATTGCGACAAAATTGCAACCTATTGCGGTAACCAATGGAAATTTTCAAAAAAGCATTTTTTTTAGAAGCAATAAATGAAGGCATTAATGACAACAAGGACAAGGCAACTCACCAGACGTCCTATGTCAACTGGATGCCAAAAATTTTGGACCTGATGAGACACATGCATGACGCTTGGTATACCTGCCATAGCTCAAGGACAACAAAGAAAGTGCAGAAAACTAAAAGCAGACTCATCAGAATATCTAGAGCTCCAGAGTGCAAAGTGACATATGAATGGCTCACCTAGCTATTTATAAAGGTTTTGAAAAACCCTCATTCCTCAAGGACCACAAAATTATCTTCTCGGACCCTGGAAACTTCAACACTCAATATCAAGGGCATAAGGAAGCACATTCAAGATCAATTAGATACCCAAATTTTATATTTACAGTTTCAACAAATTTATGCTTGTGTCGCGACTTTTCACTCAAATTTATTGAGGGGGCATAAATACACCTGTTATTGCTGGGGCAGGATCAAAATAGAGAATCTTTGACACACTGTGACAAGCCACATTGCATCAAAGAGGGGCAAATGTAAACACCCTAAAATGGATAGACTTGTGACTTGACATTAAAAATACTAATTTTCATCTATTAATTAATGGTTTTATAATCATTAATTAATCATCTATTTTCTTCTAAATTCATTCTCCAAATCATCTAATCAAATTCCAAAACATAATTAAATAATTAATTTTATCTAATTAATTAACCTTAATTGATTAATTTCCATTAATTAATTAAATTTGATTTCCTAAAGTTTAACTTTAAATATTTAAACTTACTAATTCAATTCTTTCAATTAAATTAATTTAATTTCATTCAATAAAGCAATTCTAAATATAAAAAAAATTAATTATCTCACATGTTGGAAACTTTAATTAAAAAAATTAATTTAATATTCATTTATTTTCAAAGTGATAACTTTAATTAGATCACATGGGTTACTCCACCCACCTCTTTAGTTCACATGAGTTTCTCCACCCACCTCTTCAGTTCTAAAAGGTAACTCAAAATTAGCTCTTCAATTAACCAAACTCTATCTCCTCTCTCTCAGTTAAAGAGGTGGAGTTTACTGATGGCTTCTCCAGTTCCCTTTGATCTCAACCGTTCATCTTCCTATCTCTGGGATTGATCTCAACCATTCATCTCATTCTCAATTCTTATATAACAAACCTTTCGTAACCATTTGAAGGATCCATGATTTCAAGCTCACATGCGCCATTACTCTATCAGATTTGGTTCAAGCATTAATCCATCTTGCGATCACCCACACATTCAATATCAAATTCTTGACACTCCCAAGTCATAGACATTGCCCACACCAATATTGAGCATCACAAACAGCGTTTCGAAAGGAGTAGAGAGAGACAATAGAAGCTTCAAGCAATTGGGTTTGCTTTCATTTGTTTCCTCTTATTTATTTGTACATTTTATTGATTCGTAGTTTCATTTTTAGTAGTTATTTCCATTTGATTTCCCCCATTGCAAATCGGTGCTACTAACCCTCATTGTTGAGTGTTATAGAATTCAATACCGCGTACACAACTATCAATCAATTATGTTGTGTCACTCAGAATTGAATTAATTATGTTGGGAATAATAGGTCAAACTAGCAGGATGACATGTAAAGGTTCAAGATAAGAACAACTATTGTCATATTGCTATCCACGATTAACTGTGTAGATTTTGAGTCAAACTCATTGACCCATGACTCATGAGTGATGGTTCACAAGATCCCATCTTTCATGAGAATGAATGGAACACTTAGGACTCATTACATCTAAGTGATGCTCAACCCCATTTGCAAAACCTTCCGTAAGTTTTGTGTCTTCTGAACCATTCATTAGAAAACCACTTAAGCTCATCAATTGATAAGTAGGAGATAATTTCCACAACAAGTCAAACAATCATATTGCTATTAGGATTCAACTGTGTAAATTTTGAGTCAATCTCTTTGACGCATGAATTTGATTCAACAATGTAGATTTTGATTCAATTGTGTAGATTTTGAGTCAAACTCATTATCTCCTACTTATCAAGAAATATGTGTAGCAGAGGAACGAAAGATAAAATTTAGAATCATATTAATCATGGAATGTGTTTTGTTTTATATATTTTTATTAACTTTTATAAATATTTTTTTATTTGATTATGTTTTTAGTTTATACAAATTTTATATTATATGTTGAAATTTATTTTAGTATTTTACAATGTATATTATATATTATATAAAGTAAATATTAAATATATTTAATAAGAGTATATTTTAAATTGATTGTAAGTCATTTTTATTTATCAATATCAAAATCATAAAATCTAATATAGAGTATTTTTTATTAAAAAAAATTCTTCTATTTAAATATTTTTTGATGACTCAAATTTGAAAAACTTATGGTTCAAGTAGGGATTTGTACATCTTTAGTACATCCACATTTCCTATAAAATCAAAAATACTATCAATTTACTATGCTTTCAAAATGTTTGTACAATTAAATTTTGCATTGAACATATATCATTTCCCCCATTCTAAATCAACACCTCATCCTCAGATTAGTTTATAAAGTATTCTTATAAACTTGAAAATGATATATATTTTTTCTTCAATCAATCTATCTTTACTTAAACTTTTTAACATAAATTTTAAAGGGATTTGTGTCAACAACCTATTAAATACAATTATACACACTTATAAATATTAAAATTAAATTTAAGTAATTTTTTTTTTTAAATACTAAATTAAGTAAAATTTTAGAGTAGTTGATGAATAAAGTATATATGAAGTTATATATAATATATTAGAATTTATTTATAAATAATTAGTTTTTTTATATAATTAATATAATTAATATAAATTATATATATCAATATGAATATTATATTTGTTGTGTAAGTTTTAATATTTTTAAACATATCATAATAAAAACTTCCAATAAATGTCATTTTTAAAAACTCTTTACTTTCAACATGATTTTTTTTTGGCATAATTTAACTTGTATTTAAGATTATTATAGTACTTGATTATTATACATACTACACAGATGTATGAAAAAAAAAATGCAAAAAAAAAATATATATATATATAAATATTGAAATTATATATTAAATTAATAAGTTCATTATTTATTATTAATTTCTTTGGTGTACTCATTGCATACAATAGTGCAATTTCTAGTGGTATACTTATAAATGTAAACTTTTTCACATCTAATAACTCTAAAAGATGTCTCACATTAAAAAAAAATGCATTTGAACTTTTTAATATCTAATAACAATTATGCATTTGAATTTTTTAATATCTTATGGGCTATCCCTTGAACCTCTTATTAGGTTTTTTGGTTGTCAAAGCAAACAGATAATAGGGCAAGAGAATATGCTTCCAAGGGTACTTTGAAATGACCACTTTTGATTCTCGTATGCATAACAGATTCCACAAAATTCTCTTTATTACTTAGACAACAGAAATTTTTTGGGTTCCATGCTTTGTCGTGGTGAGTGTTTAATGCCTCTAAATCCCTATCCCATGCCCATGTCTGTGTTCAATGTCATTTTGACGACTTTATGTATGGTGGACAGTGAAATGAATTATGAAGGCGCATGTAAGTCTGTGGTCATGGTACTTCTTTATTAACCCATTTGCTCAAGTGGTTACCTTAATGTTGTACAAGCATAGTGTTGTGTAGGCTCCACATACATCCACTTGGAGCAAAATTTTGTAATGGGGCAAGTTTTAGGGATTGGGGCCAGGGCCTAGATTTAGGGATGGCCAGAGGGCTATGCTCCAAATATATAGGAATAAAAATCCTAGTTAGGAAAGAAATTGGAAAACAATTGAAACTAGGGATAACTTTAAGAAACCCCCTCCTAGGAAAAAGTGTAAAATCCTAGCGAATCGTTCATTAATTTAAGGGAAAAAATTTATTGATGATGGCAAAAAAAATTTCAAATTAGGAAAATAATATAAAGGCGTAGGCGATTTTTTCCCTCCCGAATGAAAATTCCATAAAATCCTGGCAAATTATAAATTAATGGGGGGAAAATATATAATATATGAGGCGAATTATTGTCTTGTGAAGGTAAAAAAAATATTTGTACTGGCAATTTTTATGTGTTGTTTTAGAATATATTTATTTTATTGGCTAATATATCGTTAATTATGGGAAAAATAAATATTTTATTTGGCGATTTTCAAAAGATGGGACTCGTCAATGCGTCATGTGGGCCAACGCCAACTAATATTAAATGTATTATTTGAGACCGTTTGATTATCCTAGATCAATGGCTGAGGTTTAATCTCGGCCCAATTTCAGCCCAATTTCATGAAGGAAATAAAGTTTTCCAAGAAGTCACCCGAATAATGACACGTAACATAGTAATTAATGCACCATCTATCGAATATCACTTTTATCTATTGTGAATATAATTGATCACACATTGGACACATAACCTAATTAGATATTGTTAAATGTATTATTTGAGACCATTTGATCATCATAGATCAATGGATGAAATTAAATTTTGGGCCAAATTTCGGAAGGAAACCGACTTCTGCAGGAAGTCACCGGAATGATGACACGTATCAAGCCTTAAAAAATACACCATAACCATGATCATTGATTACTACTGGTTATTTTTTGACATGGACGGTGGATAGTGCAACTGCAACTTGTAACTTGTAACTCGAAAAGAAATAAATGCCTTGTCAGTGACATTCTTTAACTGCCATCTTTAACTGTCAATAGTACACATGCATTTATCAGAAAATTTATGGGAAAGATTTACATTTAGATATGAAAGATTAAGGACAGTTGATTTAAATCTCTCCCACGCATAATACGCATAATGCATTTATGGAAATTGCATTAAATACGATTAAAGAAAGCATAATTATTCATTGCTAAGTATATGTGATCACTACTATCAATCAAGGGGTCGGGGCTATTTATAGACAATCTGGTTTCTTTATTTTTCATTTTTCTTTTGGTAGATTAAGAGTCAGAGCTGCTGGTGGTGGCGGTAGAAATTTTGCCTCTAGTTTTAAGGTTTAGGTTTTTAGGTTTTTAGGTCTTTAGGCTTTCGAGAATTAAAGATGGATACACCAATCCGTTTGAGATGCACATCCCCAGATGACCAGAGGTCCTTTTTGGGAAATGTCTCAGAAGAAATCCTCACTTCCGTTTGTAGGGAGGTTGGTGGTGACACTTTTATAAATTCTACTGTGTTGATGTTATTGGGTCGAGAGTTCCTTGAGAATGTCGACAGATACCACGTCTACATGGACATTACATCCCAATTTTTTGTGTCTCTCCTCGACCTCGAAGGACAGAAGGTGGATATGTTGATGCTGTTGAGGAAGGTTTTTAAAGAGAAATTCTTGAAGGATGATGTCAATGTTGCTATTTTTGCATAATTAGGGGTGGGGATCCCTTGGCCAAAAGATATACACAAGCTGTTGGTACCGGGAAGAAATGTGGCCAGACAACCCTTTCTGTTGAACCTCAATAACGAGCAACTAATGCGACATAGGAAATGGGCACGGCTTGGGAGGGATTTTATCTGGAAATGGTTTTACCTTGATGAATTCGACGAGTCAGACTACACATGGCTTAACGAATTCTCATAGATTATCCTCTCTGGAAAATTATACTCAAATGAAAGGGAAGATGAAGATCCCTAATTCCCTAGTTTTACCATTCCCATTACCCGATTTTTTGACAATGGACATGCAAAGTTTCACTTTTTTTTATACCGATAAGAAGTTGCCTAGTAGGTTTCTGTTTTTACTGTACGATGTAATTTTTTGAAATTTTTTTTTTAAAAATTTCCAAGTTCATTTCAAATTTCTTTTTATGGGTACAAAAAATGATTCATAGACTTCTTTGTGATTATAATATTTTAATTAGTTTCTTTAACTGTGTATTAGACATTTAAGTATATGCTTAAGCGATGGATTAGTACTTCCATTTTTTAAATTTGAAGACTGAGATTCTAAATTTTTAAAATGATTAAGTTTCTTTATCAGTCTAGATCAAGTTTCTATTTTTAATTTTCCAATGTGTCATATCGATGTATGATTATAAGATAAAAATAATTGAATTAAAATCTAAATCTGACTACACTGTAAAACTAAATATTTAATAACATTTATTAAATGTAATAACTAATAAGATAAAGTTGTAATTTAAAATGATTAAGTGACACTCACACATGTCCTAGTCACATCAAATGACAAGCCAAAAGTTAATGGGACCCGTGATAGTGCGACAGTGCCAGAGACCGTTGGATGAGCATAGATCAATGGTGTGCGGTGTATTTTGGGCCAAAAGGGAAAATAAACCTCATTTCTACAAACCTATTCCGAAATAATTTAAATGAACTCAAATCACAGTCATAGAATAAGTATTGTTAGAGTAATCTTTAGTAATTACTCTTTTTTGCTTAAGTTTCTCTTAGGAAGTTTCTATTTCCTAGTAGTTTCCCTTTTAGGGTTTCGGTATCCTTTATAAGGATTCACCACTTTGTATTTCATACCGAGATTGTAAATCATTTCATTGTTGAATATAGAAGCTTTATTTCTGTCAACATGGTTTTCAACTCTCTGGCCTTTTGGCCGCCATAGATCCTTCTATCTTCTGTCTTTTGCTTCTATTTATGTAATAGCTTTGCATGCAGGTGATCTTGGGAAGATTTTATGGTTATCAAATCCTACATGGTATCAGAGCTCGCCTGTTTCTCGCTGTTCGTATTCTGTTGAAGCATACAGGCACTGAGGGTTTCAGAGGTTTTTTCTGACCTTTTTTATAGATTCTAGGGGTTCTCTATTTTTTGGGGCACTTTGGGCCCAAACGGACACTACCATTGCGTCCAGAAGGCCCAAAAACCCCATAATCCATATAAGGCACATCCGATTTGGACACCGGGGCCTCTGGGGAATTTTTTTCAGCCTCCTAGGGCCGTACGGCACAGTTTTCGAGAAAAAAAAATTAAAAAATGTACAATTTTTAATGTTTTTTTGTGGTTTTTTAATGCAGTCAGTTCAAAATTTTTTTTGGCCGCCGCCGCACCACCGCCACCGGCGGCGGGCGCCTCCGGCAGCGGCCCCCGTCGGCCCCAGCTCCTCCGACCTATTACTCTGCCGCCCGTCGGCCCGCCAGCCGCTCCGCTCCCCACCTCCGGACAGCTCCTCCCGGGCACCACCCCTGTGGCCCGCCTCCCGACGCCTCTGCTTCCGGCGACTGTGCTGCTCCGCTCAGCTGGCACCACAGCACTGCGCCGCCCACAGCGGCCGCCAGCACCTCCCTGCTCCGCTCGCGGTCGTGCACCGCCCGGCGGCCCTTTAGCCCCCACGGGCCTATTTGCGGAAGCCGTCGGTCATATGGTGACCAAGAGCCCTGGTTAAGCCCCCGGCGCGTGCCATGCGCCCGGGGGCCCAAATTTTTAGCCCCTGTGGCTCTTTTTGTGAGCTTTTTTGGTGTTTTGGGGGTACCTGGGCCTTTTTCTCTCTATAGGGAGCATACGGGGGTCTTTTTCTGACTTCCATATACCGTCGGAAATCTCTTTCCGAGCTCTTTCTGATGATGGAGGTTAGGTTTTTAGGTTCCATTTTTTCAATAGTGTTTTTTTCTGTTGAAGTCCGATGTCTCTTTTTGCCTTCCGGGAGTCATATCTGGCTCATCCGGACTCCTTTTTTGGTAAACGAGATATCATTAGAAATCTGGTTCAGTGTGCTATTCAGTGGCAGAGGTTATTTTTCTAGATTCTACTCCAGGTTTTCACTCATCCGCGTTTGGCAGTTTATGCCCTCTGGTGGAGTGCTTGGTTCTACAGGTCCTGGGATCTCTTCTTCTGAGTTCATAGCTCACTCTTCTTTCTGAATTCTGAGCTTGCATGCTCATTCTGATGCATTTTGTTCTGTAAACGCACTGAGATAAAGTGCCTTCTTCTGCATTCTTGGATCTTGTACACCTTGTTCGGTTGATGTACTCGCACTGTGTTATAAAGTGCCATGGGGGGTTATGATGTTTATGCCGCTTTAGGCGCATCCACCTTTGTCAAGTGAGCATACCTTCCATGACATTAGCCCATGTAGTGTGTTTGTGACACTGCCCTTTATCCTATGTGTGTGCTTCTGTTGCACTGTTGGTGTTCCTGGTTCTTCTTCTACAGCTGTTTCTGGTACTGCATTTCAGTGTTCCTGTCACCTCTCCCAGTTCAGCATTATGGGGGGGTTCACCTATTGGTTCT
>MU228139.1:412109-428271 GCA_018584345.1 Thuja plicata
GGTTCCAGCAGTATCTTCTGACAGAGTTTTCAGACATGCTTCGGAGATGCTTCTTGCTCTTTTCTTGTTCCTTTCTCTGGGACACCTTTTTCCCTAGATTGAAGGCTCTGTTTCCTTCATCTAGTTTTCTTTCTTGTTTGGGTACCTAATCAGGCCTTGTTGTCGGGACCCATCTTTCCTGCTTTCTGCAGTAGTTAGCTATTTTGTTTCTCCCTAAGTTACACTTAAGGGGGGGTGTTAGAGTAATCTTTAGTAATTACTCTTTTTTGCTTAAGTTTCTCTTAGGAAGTTTCTATTTCCTAGTAGTTTCCCTTTTAGGGTTTCGGTATCCTTTATAAGGATTCACCGCTTTGTATTTCATACCGAGATTGTAAATCATTTCATTGTTGAATATAGAAGCTTTATTTCTGTCAACATGGTTTTCAACTCTCTGGCCTTTTGGCCGCCATAGATCCTTCTATCTTCTGTCTTTTGCTTCTGTTTATGTAATAGCTTTGCATGCA
Source organism: Thuja plicata (assembly GCA_018584345.1). Taxonomy (NCBI): domain Eukaryota; kingdom Viridiplantae; phylum Streptophyta; class Pinopsida; order Cupressales; family Cupressaceae; genus Thuja; species Thuja plicata. The sequence goes on from MU228139.1 coordinate 412,613, forward strand.
GGTGATCTTGGGAAGATTTGATGGTTATCAAATCCTACAAGTATCACTTACCTTTGCCTCAAATTAAAATGCAGCAATGCAGTCGCGACTCGCCAATGCAGTATTGACTTTGAGTATACAGTTCCACTCAATAGTCTGAAACTTCTGAAACTTTTCTATGATCAAATATAGAGATATGATAGAGATATCAGAATGTTTTTATACTAATCCTTATTCGGAAAATTCGGCGGGAGGCATTAGGTATACAAATATTTGGGCAAACCCACGTAATTATAACACGTCTTTTATTATTTCTGAGGTGATTATGGGTTGTCCAATACCTTCCCATGATTAATAAAGTTGCCTACATTACGTCGGTTAGAGACAAGTGTCCGTAAAATGCTAGGCGAATATAGGCCGTCGATTTGGGGTCACTTAGAAATTATAGGCGAATGTTGTAAATTTATGGGGACCAAAATTTATATTCCATCGGCGATAATGTGTAAGAAATGGAAAGATTAAATAAACTGATGGGCAATGGGCCGGGGCTTTGGACCGAATATTAATAAATGTCGGGCGATAGGGTCAATCCAATATGTGAAAAATATTTGCCAATTCTGGGGTCGCCGACAGAATAATCACCACTAAAGTTTTTGCTGATTGAAACTTTTCAAATATTGTGGTGATAAATGGATTTTATTTGTTAAAACTTAATACTTAAAAGTAGGTTTTCATGAGGTTGTTATTTGTTTGAGCAATAAATTGTGGTACTAGTGTTTTCATGAGTACTATAAGTTATTGTTTTCTTTTTGAGTAGTTTTCTTAAACAATATATTTAAATGAAAATTTTCATAATATTTGTACCAAATAAATTCATAAGGTAACATTGAAGACAAATAAAAAGGAGAGAAAAAACAGTGAAGCCACATACCATTTTTCTCAATAAGAAATTATTGCTTATTTTGAACACCCTTTTTTCAAAAATTATTTTCCAAATATAAGGTAAGAAAAGATGTCAATTTATTCTTTTCAATGAGTTGCATGGGCATGTTGGTTGTATTTCTAGTTTTGAAGCTTTCTAGTAAAAAATTTTAAATTCTCAGTCAGTTTCCCGTCATAAATGTTGATATTTTTTCCAATGCTATTAAATCCTTTTGCAAATAGTGGTCTCCAAGCCTGAAAATTAGAGAAGTATGTAAAACCCTAAGTCCAAGGTGAAGTTTCATGCATATCCAAGAGAAAACCCTAGTTCTTCAAAATTTCTTCTATTTCACAGTTACTTTTTCATAAAAGACAAAGTCATTTAAGTCATGTGCCTATTTTCACATTTATAAGTTAAGTCGTGAAGTCTCTTTGAGCCCAAAGAATATTTCATTTTCTTTAGAGACTTGGTGAAATGCTTTGGTCATGTTACCACGAAGAGAAAAGAATATGCTTTCAATGTTAAGGAGATTTCATGTGGGTCGTTGATGAAGATCGTGATCTTGTGATGTGTGAAAAGTCTTGTTTGAAAACCTAGAGTTAGAAAATCCTTTTGCAACTTTGAGATGATTTAGTTGCGCAGTCTCAAAAGATAATAAGAGCTAAAGATTGGTTGATGTTCTCAGGCAGTCACATGTTCATGAAAGGAAATAAGAGTTAAGTCAAAAGATATGAGATTAAGCGATAGCCATTGATCTGAGAGATAATCTTGCGGTGGTCGTAAAGTCTCAGAGAAAACTCTTCAGTTAATACATATTAAAGCGATTTCAAATTCATTCAGTCACGGTGTCTCACAAATAAACCAAGGTTAAGAGATGAGTTGAAAGCCTTCAATCGCGAGATCTCTTTTGAAAGAAAGGGTTAAGTTAAAAGTTGTGAGATAAAGAAACTACCATCAAATTTAAAGTTGATCTTGTGGCCAGCGTGAAGTCGCGAGATGAAATTTTAGATGGATGAAAGATTAAGAGATATCACAACTACCCTCAGATTAAATCAAGATCTAAAGGCTGGCGTTCAATCTTGAAAGAAAACTTGAGTCAAATAATTCTTTCAACGATAACGAGATCTAGTTAGTCGTGAAGTATCCATAAGAACCATGGTCAATAAGATTTAAGTAAATCTTATATGAAGTTTGCAGCGAAGAGATCTGAGCCGTGAAATAGAAAATATCTAATGGATAGTGTGAATTCGCTGATAAAATTCAAATAGTCAAAGAAAGTTCAGCGATAGTGATTCAAATTTGAACACGTGTCTAAGTCATTCAAAGATCTGAGTTAGTCATGAAATCTCTATGCAACCAGAGGTTAAGAAATTCATTCCATAACTTGGAGATAGCTTAAGTCATGAATTCTTAGAGTAAATTGAAGTTAAAGACAAAGCAAAGGAGATTGTACGCGAACCATTGGATTAAAGGTTGATCAAAGGGTAGTCGCAAAGTCTCAAATCAAAAAGAGAAAGTACAAAATGGATGTGAGATTACACGCAAACCGTCCGATTAAAAAGAGATCTAGTGATGATCGCGTAATCTCAAAAGAAACTCAGATTTAGTGAAATCTTATAGCAAATTTGGATTCACACAGTCGCGTAGTCTCAAAAGGAACTAAATGTTTAAGCTAGAGTTATTTGAAGCCTTAGTCGTGGAGTCTCAAAAGGAACATGAGTTAAGAGATTTGTTTCAGCGATTAAGAGATGAACATTGGTCATGATGTTGATCGTGTGGTGATCGTTAAGTCTCATAAAAGAACTAGACTTAAAGATAACTCTCACCAAAAAAGAGATCATAGAGTCACAAAATTGCTGAAGGAAACCAGAGTAAAAGAAAGGTAAAATATAAGGTTTTCTTCCGCCCCATGTTGTACAGTTGTCAACCAATCAGAATATAGAGATTATGACAGCATGTTTAAAGAGTTGCTGAGTTGTAATAAATGAGCCAATCATATCAGATCTTGATCTAATTTCAAATATAATAAGGTTTTAATTGAAAAAGAAATCATTAAAAATTGATCACTTGTCAGTTTCAAATGCCACGGCTAGATAGGAAAATTGATATCACAACACGTAGAAGTAATGACAGAAGTGACTGAATTGCAAATCTATGATTTCAAAGTAAGGTTTGTGCATTTATTTCTCTGAATATCTAGGCATTACCACTGATCATTTAATTTTACCAAGAGTTTCAGTTTTCAGAGTGAAATTTGCATAAGTGATAAGAGTTTTCAAGAGAAGAAAGCTATCCAGAATTTGCAAGGTAAAGAAAGAAAATTTGATCAGTTGCAATTTAGAACATACAACATGAGTAGACCATTGAATGTTGCCTCAACTAGCAGGAAAAGTGGAGATGATGATAATTTGAAAGGAAAGAGGAATTATTTAGAGGAGTTCATACAACTCCTTCCAGGCTCCAATAAGGGAAAAAAGGTAAATGACGAGTACCTTGGTGACAATTTTTCTTATATTAGAGATGCAAAGACACCTGACTATTTAGGTTATCACTTGTTTAACTACTTCCATAAGAATAGTGAAGGTCTTGTGCCCATGTCAAACCCTTGGACATCAAGGTTAGCAAAACTAGTAGTTCTTGATGTGTTTGTTGATGTTGATTTGATATTGCGGAACTAGCCAGTAGGTATGACACCATTTCCAAGTCCATTAAGAAAGATGATGACACAATTCTAGTAACCCTTGATAGGGCATCATTCATGAAAGAATTTAATATTTATAACCCCTACATAAAATAAATCAATATGAAATCCCTAGCTGCTAGATATACTAAGGAGTCTGGCATTGTGTCCAAATTGATTCAGGCCCATGTGCCAAAAGGAACTAGGAACTATATAGCCCCTATTACTAGTGATAATGTGACATATTTCTACAAGGACCTGGCATTATACATGAAATACATTTCTTATGCCCTATGTAGAGTCTTAGGGGTTGATAGTGGAAGAGAGAGAGTATCATCTGATATGTTAATGATAATTTTGGACTTGCAAAGTCCCTATGTTGATACTGATTATGATTACATTCAATATGTAATTGATAAAATGCACCAGGGATTTGTGGATATTCAAAAGAAGGTAGGAAGCCCTAAATTCCTACAATATTCATTTCTCATGCATTTGATTTTGTTCTACAATTTTTATATCATGGACCAACACAATCTGCAGTTTAGAAGATTTTATCATGGTCAATCCAACCCTGTGCAACTTTGGTTAAGGGTTTGGAATTACACATCTAGTGAGAATGAGTTTTGTGCTTTTGAGAACTGGGTGGTGTATCCCCTATTGAGAAATCTAGGATTCAATATGACTAGGCTTCCAATTAAGGTATTGCAACTCCGGAGGCCCTGCAAGTTTGTGGATAAATGGAATAGAGATCACGACCGGGGAGACATTTATTATCATTAGAATTTCACTCTGGTTAGATTATATGGTTTCTCCCAACCACCACACATCTTACCATATAGAGTACCTCATAGAATTTCTATTATGGAGTTTATATGGTAGCTCATGTTGACTGACATGGATAATTTGGCTCCACATAGGAAAGGAACATTCACACCTAGGTAGTTTATTGCTTCTGATTTTACAATTGGTAAGAGGGCTTATGATGTTGTGAATGGATGGTTGAGGTATTACAGAATGAATGTAGTCCTGTATAGATACATTGATACAAAAGGTTTCATAAAAAGTGCCAAGAAACTTCTGACACGCACCATTCCAATTACTAAAGAACATCAGCCATGTGAAGAGGAGGACCTAATCAAGAACATCCTTGAAGAGGATGAATTTTCAGCAAGGACAACATAGTATCAAGAATTGATGGATCTAGAGAAACAACTCAAGAAGAAAGGGATCCCATTTGGAGGATATTTCCCAGGTCTGCCTTATCTACAGAGATTAGATAAGATGATTAAGTCCTATCGGACACTTTGTAATCAGCTAGAGGAACAAATTGAGGATAAGGACAGAGGTCCTATTAAACAATCATCTTTAGAATATAGTAGCAGTTACTCTGTACATAGCCCACCACCTATGGATCAGCCACCTCAGACTGAGGAAAACACAATTATCCTAACCCAGGTACATGAGGATGAGGTAGTGGTTGAACCTCCACATAAAAAAGAAAAAGGTGGAAGTAGGGGAGCCTTTTGTTGTCAAGACACAGAAGAGGAAAAAGGACAAAGTGAGTGAATTATTCACTGGAACAAGTACCTATGATCACCAATTGAGAAAGTTCACAAGAGAAGAAAAAAAAAAAGAGAAGATACATATGACAATGTTGAGATGTCTCTCTTATTGTGTCAAGATGAAAGGGAGTTACAACAAGAGGAATTATTGAAGGGTGATGAATTTATAAAGACTAAAGAATTCAAAGACTTCCTTATATGGGCCAAGCAATAGCAAGTGGGGGCACAATTGAAATTGGATGGAGGAGAAGCCATAACAAGTGAAGCCTTACAGGATCTCAAAGAATATGATCCAGAATCTAAGAATCTGACCCCTAATGAGGCTAGACAATTAGTGAAGTCTAGTGGCATGTTACTAGTGGAGGGATGGGACCTAGATTTAGCCTTCATCATTGATCAAATTAGAAGGAAGCCAACCATCAAATTCTCAACAAAGACACAAGTGGGAGAGATGATCAAAGGGTGTGGTTACAATGCACAACCTCATACCCTAGTTATGTGGGCTCTAGCTCCCAAGAATCAAAAGCCATAATTGATCAATGTGCAAGAGAAGATGGAAGGGGATAAAATAATTTGGTCTGTGCACAATACAGGGGATCTAGAAATTTTACAGGCTCTAACCCACTTTTCTCATTTGAATGAAGAAAAGGTTGTGTAAATATATAACAAGTATCAGAAGTTATTTGATGAAACAAGCCTCATTGCAAAAGATAGAGAGTTGGTTTTGATAAAGATCAGTGCTATGGAAAAAATAATTGTAGATCTAACTCAGAAGCTACAAGAGATCCTAGAAGTTGTTCCTGCTGAACCAAAACAGGCTGAAGATGCACTTGTGCAAACAGAGGATATAGGGGATTCTCAAAAGGAAACAGAGTAGAAAGTTACAGAGAAGAATAATGTGGCTTTAGAAGCCTTTCTGAATATCCTACAACATAGAATTATTATTTTAAAATATAAATTTGATTTAGTGCATGGAGCCTACAATAAGTTGCACAACATAAAAGTTGAGCTAACTAGTTTTGTATCAATATTGAACCCCTATTTTGGGACTTGGTTAGTTAGGACTAGTTTATTTGAAAGGTTAGCATCTCTACAGCCACTTAGGGAAGACCTACCAGAGATAGTCACAAAAGTAGGTGATGAAATAGATCAAATTGGGGTAACCTTGTCCTTTTTCAAGGGAAAGGAAAATCAGATAGAGACCAGATTGAATGTGTTTAGGTCTAATTATAATAAGTTTTTTCATTCAATCAGAGAAGAGGACAATCAGATCAAGGCAGTAGAGATTTGGAGAAATGAATTTGATTCATTATTTCCTAGTAAAGAGGCATTTATTTCTGACACTAATGAATTGGATATGGAAAGGTTTAATAAAACCTTGGATGAGGCATTTAAGGCTGAGACATACTTCAATAAATTTGTAACAGATGTCAAAAGCATAACAGATGCTAGATGGGAGAGGCAAAAGGAACAACTTGAAAGCATTCAAAGCTTTACTTGGCTTGTAGAGGAAGATTTAGCAGCATGGGATGTTCTTACAAAGACCAAGAAAAAGAAGCCTGCGACAGCTGACCTTGACATCATAGATGAAGAGTAGAAGGACACCTGACACCTGATCTTTGAGCATAGGGAGGTTAGTCATCTGAAAGATTAGTGTATGTTAGTCTGTAATGGTAGTCACTAATTCTTGCAATAACTATTGGAGGCTATCCAGAACATATTGAGACCGAGGTGCTAGCTAACTAAAGATTTCAAAGATCGAATTTGATTGTATTCCTATTTTGTCCTTCCATCACTTGGAGTCTTCTTGTCTTTTACCCTTTTCTAGTTTTTGGGGTTAGGTCTTAAACCATTTGAAGCTTGTTGCATCCTTAATTTTGAAGGATTCCAAGATGGTTTAGACTATATATATATATAGCATTTGTATCATTTTGTAGAGGTAGATGAGAAGTGAAATATAATTGCAAGCTAGACTACTCAATTTTTTCTAAGTTTTTGTGCTTATTTTCTATTGAATGTATTTGAAGCAGTAAAAATATTAATAAAATATATTGCAGTTTCTGTCCTATATCTTGTGTTGTCTCTTTATATTTTTGTTCTATCTCTTGTATGTTTAATTTGCAAGGCATTTTAGATATACCAATTACAAGGTGATTGTGCAATTGCTTGTGAGTTCTTTCAAGGAAGGAGTAATTCTTACAAGTGATCCCAGAAAGCTAAGAATTAGTATTAGGATTTGATAACAAGGGTGTTGGAGTGAAAGGTAGTTTGTAAGGCATTCTACCCAAATTGCATGTATTTATGTTAACCAATTATTGTGGATTTACATTTGATATTGACTCTTTGCCCAAGGATTAGGCATTGGTTCACGGTTTGATAAATAGTTAATCATCATCCAATATTCAAAAAAATAATCAATCATTTACATTTCAGTTACAAATACATATAAGTTTAAGTAATTGTATCAGAGAATACAATTCAGTTTGTTGATTCCTTCAAGAGAGAATCACTAGGTTAACCCTCCTAAGTTCATAGAAGTAAAAAAGGAAGAAGGATGAGAATCCTTATTACATTACTGATTTCTATTGTTAAATTAATGGTTTGGCTTATTAAGATCTGTATCAAATTGATTATAGTCATTTGCATAGTTTTCTATCTGTTGATATAGTAAAAGGAAATTAGCAATCTAGTAAGAGACCTAATCCACTATAATAAATACTGAAAGTCAGTAATCATTTGAAGGTACACCTGCCTGAGCCTATGGATCTCAAAGTCGAAGGATGAATTAGTCCTCAGCAATTAGGCTTTCTCTTGCATAAGTTAAATTGGAAATATAAAGAGCAAGCATTCACACTGTTTTAAGAACTTGCAAGAAAAATCCCTAACAGGGCACATGAGGTTATTGGGATGAAAATATCTCTTTAGGATGGGAGCTTTGTCTTTATTGTAGATTAGGAATTACATATAACAAGAAAATTGTTTTATATCTTGAAGTAATTTTAAAGGTTTTTAAAAAAAAATTAAAATTAAAAATTAAAAATTAAAAAATAATCAATTCCTCAATTAAAAAATGTACTTTGAAGATGATAAATATGGACATGATTGTAATAAAAATATATAAACTTATCAATTAAAAGGTTAAACTTTGGTGATAAATATGGACATGATTGTAATAAAAATGTATAAACTTATCAATTATAAGGTTAAACTTTGGTAAACTACATAAATATGAAAATACCAATATTTAAACAAATTAACTTACAACAAATTTTTAGAGCTTCAAACCAAAAACCCAAGTAATGTGTTTATATATGAATACATCTAAAAGTGGTCAACAAAACTCAAAAAGATTAAAGCAAGTCAAAACCATTGATAAATTATCAAAGTATTTAATTAATTAAACTCAAGCAATTTGGATTAATAAATTTCTAACATCAAATCACTATGTAATTCATTTAATCAATTGATTATATAGCTCATTGAATTAATTAAATCCAATCTATCTTATTCACATACATGGTTAATTTAGTTAAAACTTTGAATTAAATAAATCATAATTTCTCTTAACAACCACTACAAGACAAAATCAATTCAACCAATGGGAAAGAAGGATTGAGAGCACATATATCACTCCAAGGTTTTTCTATCTTGACCACTCAATTTAAATAGATCAATCTTGTCCACTCAAAGGGGACACATCGCTTAACCTTAACCACAACCATGCTTTGACTACGGTTTGTCTAACTCACCCCCTACCCTTTGGAAATCCTATAAATAGTGTGCATTTTTTAATGCAAATGACCACTTTACATCCACTATCATTTGCATCACCATTATAGTCAAACTTGCACACATGTTTAGAGTAATTTGAATTCAATTTATAATTGCAATAGCATAATTAGCATTCAATTAGGCATAATTGAACATCATTTCATCATTTAGCACTCTCATTTTAAAGATTGTCACTTTAGGATTGCTCATTTGCAACTGAGAGCATTCATTTAGTCTTCTAAGATAGGGAAACATAAGAAGCTTTTAACAATTTCAAGTTTATTTGATCAAATAGCTTACATCTTTAGCATTTTGGCTTGAATTCATTGATATAACATTTCATGCAGGTATTTTACATACTACAAATTGCGCCCATCATGGGACAGATGTCTCTTAACAAAATTTCATGATTTTTTTAATCATTTTTATTGAATTTGTGTTAAAGATTTGACATTTGCAGGTATAGGAGTGCATACACACAGAAGTTCAATGCGTATTAGAAAATGTTTAGCACGTATCAGGAAAAGTTCAACATGTGTCAAGAGAAGTTTAGCATGTAGGAGATAAATTTTAGCGCGTGCAAAGTTTCTTCTGTCTCATGTCTAACTTTCTTTCAGCGCCTGTGAATGAACTTTTTGACACCTGTCTTACATTCTTACAATGCGTATAAAAGGAAACATTTATTTTAGCGCATATGAGATAAATAGTAGTGTGTTTCAGCTAAATTTTAGCGCGTTCTAGTTAAATAACAATGCATGTTAAGTTTTTAATAGTGACTGCGACCTGCAATTTAAAAATTTAAAATTCACAGATCAAATTTAATTAAAATGTTTGCAGATGTCAGAACATAAAAAGGTGAGGAAACCTACGGTTAGAAGTCCAAATTATTACAAGGAAAAAGAGGTAAAAAGGATTAGAAAATACACAAAAGCAATTCATAATGCAAATATTGTTGCAAGTTTAGATGATGATATTAAAGCATATAATCATTACATCAAAATGCTAAATTTGTATCGAGTTTTCTATAATATTCCTATGATCAACTATAATGCTCCTCCACACTATAATGCTTCTCATTTTTAGATCTTTTCACAAATTTGGTTTTGAAATTCCTTCACGTTTGTGCAAATACTTGTGATTTTATTCACTTTGGATTGTCTTGTGTCAGATTAATGTTTTTGAAGGGGATGCTTAGGACCGAGAATGATCGCCAAGGTACGTATTAAAAAAAACATTCTAAAAAATGTGCATAAGCTTCGAACAAGGTGAATCCTAAAGCCTTTTAATTTTAGTCATTTACTTAACTTGTGACATTTCAAAAATTGAAATCTAGCCTAAATAGAAACCTATTATTGTTTGTCAAATAAGGTATTAGGCCTATGCTCTCATCTTTTAAGATGATCAAAATGTCAAACATGTCAAATTTTTCAATAGAAAGAAAGGTTAAGGAATGAACAAACACTAAAAATAAAGCCTATTTGTTTGTGAATGAAAAGCATTAGGCATATGCTCTCAACTTTGTAAGTTGATCAAAATGTCAAACATGCTCTAATTCCATAGGTTGAAAGGCTTGGAAAGAACAAAATTTTCAATTGTGTTTGGAAGTAAAAATTAATAGGGATATTCTCTCATCCTTCTTAGCATGATCAAACTCCTAGACCTACTTGTCATTTCATTTTATTTCTTTCGTGAACATTCTAGTTAAATTTGAAACTTAGAAGGCTTTCCTCCCAAGACTTGCTTTAACATAGCCAGTGAGAGGGACAACCCAAAGTGGAAATAGAGATAAAGACAACTTCTTCCAATCCACTATAAATAAATACCTTCCTGAAAATAATGCTTTGAAGGGAAAAAAAATGTCTTATGCTTGGTCTCTTTTGGTGGTCTATAGATCCTAAATAGCATTTACAATACCATGAGGCCTTGTAATGCATTCATAATATGTTTTTGAATGAAATCCTTGATTAAAACCAGTTTAAATTAGCAAGCCTACCATTTCAAGCCATGTTGAACCAAATTGATAGTAGGTAGATTGATTGTAGCATTTTCTTGCGGAGACCTTGTTAAAGAAATTCAAGAATATACACTTTTTGTGTATATTTTTAAACGTTAGAAAATATGTATATTTGTGATTGCTATGCTTGATGATACATGATCTCAGAGAAAACAAAATCCATTAAAAGATCCAAAGTTCATAAACATGATCATTTTTCTCAAAAGGATACTATTTCAACACATATTCAAAACTCATTTTCATGCTGATTGTGACAAGATCCCAATACATAAAATTATCTTTGCAAGAAGATGAAACCGTTCTTAGAGAAGAAACACCTTATCTAGATGAGACTCCTCATTCTCCTTATGAACCCTTTCAAGAAAATAATCAAGAGGAAGAATTAGAAGAAGTCTCAATGGAAAATAATTCATAGTTTGAGGCTAACAACACCGGCGAAATTAATAATGACCATAATGAAGAATTAACCAAGGAAAAGGTTAATGAAGTTGTCCAAAACCATATTTTTGTAAATATGATGGAAAAGATCTTAGAAAGAGACAAAGATAGATATTTCCTCACCTTAGCTCAATTAGGGGTTAAACTCCATCATGATTTTGACACATCCAAATTAACATGAGATGAGGAAGAAGACACACATTTAAAATTTGTGGACTAGAAAATTAAGTCTTTACAAGCACAAATAGATAAAATGAAGAAAGCGGCTGCTCCAAAACAATTTTCAATAGAAGCGATTTTCCCTTTCCCATTTTATAAGAACTTATTTATGAAATCCTTTCCTCAAAACATGGTATTCCCTAAGTATGACAAGTATATGGGTACAATAGAACCACAAGACCACATAAGGGAATTCGGCACATTGAGTATGTAATTCCTCCATGAACCCACCTATTTGATTAGGTCATTTCCTAGAAGCCTTGGTGGGACAAAAATGGAATGGTTTTCAAATTTACCTCTGAGTATAAATACTTTTGAGGAATTAATATCCAAATTCACCAATTAGTATTCCTACAACATTGAACAAGAAATTAACATGTTAGACCTATGTAATACTAAGCAAAGAACTGGAGAAGCCTTTTTGAATTTTCTACAAAGATGAAGAAGAGCCTTTGCTAAATATCCACAAAGTGTACTTGAGAAACAAAAGATGCATATATTTATAAAAAAACTTGAACACAATAATGAACCTCAAGTTACAACTTCAATGTCCACAAAGCTTTGAAAAATTGATAGAAAATGGAACCAGAATAGAAGATGCTTTAGTAAGAAATGAAGAACTAAAGATCTACAAGGATAAAAAATCTTTTTCGAATAAAAATAATACCAATTTCAACAACAATTCTTCAAGAAACAACAATAATGATAAACCAAAGTTTTGGTTGAAGAATAACAACACGAATTTAGTCAATGGTGGAGTAGTGGAAGCCCACAATTTGTAAGACCCCTCCTCTCACGTATCTTATAAAATCTTAACTTTTCAAATATGTCTCTTTTATTGAAGTTTAGGAAGATTAAAGGTTTGAAATGAGGTATAGTATGGAAACAATGTCATAAGTTTTCCTTACAAAATTTTATGGAATTTTGCACACATATATCTTTGGTATGAAAAATTTAGTAAAGACTATTGAAAATTCATGCATAAAAGTATGTATATGCTGAAAAAGAATAGTACTTAAAACTTATTACAAAAATAAATACATGTTATTAGTTGCCCCCCATTTGCATTTAGCTAAATGTTAAGAAATATACCTATGCATATACATATAAATATATATGTAAACCCTATTGTTTTTTATATTAATTCATATATGTTTGTTGATGCGCACGCGCCCACACACACACACACACATAATAATAGGTTTTTTTAATTGGAAAATTTTATAAATTTTATATAATATATATATATATATATATGATAACTATTATTAACGTGTTTCCTTAAATAAAAAGTATAAAAGAAATAAACAAAAAAAGGGGGGAGGGCAGCTGAAACCCCTCCCCTATGAAGGGGAGGGATCCCCCTAGCACCACTAGCGGGCCGCCATAGTGGCACTGTCGTAGGGGCCCCAGCCCACCGTGAGCGGCTTGGCCGCCATGGGTGATGAAACCCCCATAGGGGGCATGCCCCGTTGTGTGCGACTCAACTGCCACGGGGGGAGTGAAACGCCCGCAAGGCTAGCCCTCGGTCGTGAGTGACATGACTGCCACAGGGGGGTGGTTCGACCCTGCAACAACAACAAACACCCAAATAAAAAAACATATTTAAAAAGGCAGTTTGGCCATACTAAATAAAATAATACATAACAATAATTAAACTCTTCAATTCTACCCTCCACAATTGGTGTGTGTGTATACACACACACACACACACACACACACACATATATATATACATATATATGCATATATACATATACAGATATGTGTATGTGTGTGTGTGTGTAAATCCTCACCCAAACCTTAATTTCGGGTTAGGGTTAGGGTTTGAGGGAGTGTTGAGAGGGAAAAAGAAATGGTGAGAGAATGTAAATTTAAAATGGTTTTGTAATTTCTTATGGGGATAAATGAAACCCTATTTAGGGTTAGGAAGAACATTATTAAAATATCATTTAATTTGAACTTAGTGTAAAGGCATTTGGGTGGGTATTTATTTTATTAAATTTAAAGGGGGACTTAGTATTTAACAAGAGTAGACATAAGGGACTATTATTTTTATTTAGCAAATGGTAGAATTATTTAAGGGGGAAATTTAAATAATGCTAAATGTAAAGATTTAATTCAATTAGTTAGTGATTGGTCATAGTTGTTTCGGGAAATTAATGCGGGATAATTAACTAATTAATTTAACTAAAAGAAAAAGGGAATATTTATTAAATACTTTAATTGATTGTAAATTAATCTGACTCAATGGATTTAAACCTATTTAAGAAGGCAAAGTTGCTCGTTTAAATCCCTTATGATTAAATTACAATATTTTATGTTTAATAATTTATTTGTGTCATTTAATTTATAAGATGGAAATTTTAATTATTAATGCCCTAAGGTTTAATTTTTATTAATGAAAGTATATTAAGGGGTTAAACTGAAATTTTTGGAGGGCATAATTTAGGGTTTATTAATTTATCATTTAAACTTTAATGGGACTTAATAGACTCCCTTAATCAAACTTAATTAGTTGAGAGTGCAACGCCTTCTTTAACGCCTCAATGAATGTATTATGAAAATGAACTTAGTAAGGGTAAAAGTGGAATTGTAAGATGAAGATAATTTCATGGTTATTAATCTATCGTATTATCACTAATGGGTTATATTAAATTCATTTTCATTAAATATATTTAATTAGATTTAACTACTTAACTCTACTTAAGGGTAATCTCCCTAAGCCGAACCCAATGACTTTGTAAAGATAACCTTGGTCTTCTATTCTAATCGGTTACTATTGGTAGTAACGAGGTCTAGTCATGTGGTAATTACCTGATGTGAGCTTACCTAATACCTTTACCTATTCACATGCAACATAAAATCTATTTTATTACGTTGAAAAAAAAATTGTTGGTGTGTTTTTGCCCCAGATTTTGGGCATGACATTTTGGTATCAGAGCCCTAGGTTGCAACAATAGGGCATCATTTGGGGTCCATGTTTAGTATAACAAATCACAGGTCATTATGAAGTATTAGGACAAATAGAACAAGTAACTCTAAAATTTAAAAGAGATCATTATTATATAAAATTGGGATAAAAGCGCTCATGCACTCTTCCTAGAACATGTAGCTTCTAAAATCAAACTATATTAAGGACCTTACATTCAAGAAATTAATCGATATTAGATGATAATTTTTGGGTTGATGATATAGGAGAAGTTTTGTCTAAATTAGTTCAAAATAAGGAAACATTGTCTCACCCTAGAAAATGTAACTCGTTCTCTCCAAGTCTCCTTAGAGTATTAAAATATTGTATTCGTACGTAAAATTGAGATATAGTTAGTGATATGGATATGGATAATGTTATTAGATCAAGTGATATCACAAGCACATGCAAGCTTGTTAATATAAATTGTTACAATTTTTTTTTTAATAACTTAAGTATATACTAATGGGGTAACAAACGGAAGTATTTCATAAATGAGAGAAAACTTATCATTGTCTATATCTTAAAACAAGTGAATGAAATAAAACAATAATAGGTCTATGAAATGGTTGTAATAAGTGGATTCATCATAATGTCGTGCATAATCACTAAACCTAAAATGACATAATTAAGTGACTCATAAGGTTGTAACCAACAAGTTTAAGCCCTGGATATATAGAGTAGATCCTTCCTTAGATAAAATCCTAAGGATTACTCCTGTACAACATTGGAGCACTCATTATCTCCATGCTTTAGTATAATATAAGCTTATAGGCATTAGTGTCAATTTTTGATAAAGAGTGAGAATGCTACCTTGCAAAGTATAAGGCCTTGCAGTAACTCTAAGTTGGGTTATTGAATGTCTTCATGCACATATTTCTCAAAAAATTTAAGATATTAGATCTTCCATAATGCTTAATGAGTTCATACCAATAAAACTCTTCTTGAAGTTTATTTTTATTCTACTTAACACTTGGTAGTAGATATGCATAGATAATAAGACCAATTGTAGAACAAGCCTCTTTCTTGGGTACAATCTAAATGTAGTAAAATTGGTAACACCTTGATATAGTAATGAACCTAGAAGTTGTGGCAGTTGT
>MU228139.1:428388-439021 GCA_018584345.1 Thuja plicata
ATATATATATATATATATATATATATAACGAATGTCATGTGTAAGCAATTTTGGGATTGTGAACAATAAGTGGAAAGCACTTGGGAAGATGCATCATTGAATTAGTAAGCTGGAAGTTAGGATTTTATTCAAACCAATTGGGTATTACTATCTCCTAGAAGTAGGTGTAGGAAGGATTATTATAGGGGCTATGGTTCATACTATCGGTGTTTCTCTTAAGGCATTACAACTTCTTTATAAGATTTAAGTATGAGGTTAAGAGGGAATCATGGTAAAATAAGGGAATAAATTGGATCCATGTGACATGAATAATCAGATTTACTACATAATTAGTCAGTACAACCTTTTTCATGGTGTATGTTAGGGACATCGATAATGGGTTAAGTTGCTAAGGAAATTGTACTTAAGTATATCTCTTATGCTATGACAAGATCAATTCTCGTTTTAATGTATGTGTAAGGAAACATTTCTATAATATGAAGATGAAAAGTCAAGCATTTTTAAGGGTCCAAGAGTTGTAAAATCTCTATTTATTAAGTGTGTATACATTTGAATTCTCATATTTTAGGAATATATAACTTCTTATGTCATGATGGAAAACCTTGAGCAAGGATGCATATCCCTTGAATTCATGCAATCATATCAAAACTAGTTGATTGAATAGCTCAAATTCAAGCGTGTATAAAAAGACGAGTATTGACCTATAGGAAAATTATAGGATTGTAAGTAGGATTCTTCAATAAGAAAATTCTAGTAGGATAATATTAGAAAGCTATAAAACTAATCTCATACTTTTAGGTGTTCGAATTGTGAGAGAATTTTTTTAACACCCCTTTGGTTATGTAATGAGGATGCTTGTGGAATTGTCGTATGTGTGGAGATGTTTATGGAAAACATGTTAGGTGACATGTGAATGAACTAGTAGATGTGTTATATCTCAAGTGGGTTATATGTTTCACCCAACTTGGGTAGGGGAAGGATAGATGCCACAGATGACCTAACTAATAGTGCACTTTGTGAGAGTGGTGTGTATCCAATCAAGGCTATGAATGTGCTCTTGTATTATGATGTGTTGGTGAAATGCTTCTATTAATAGTGATGTCTTGTATTGCATTAATTGGTAGTAGCTCCATAGTGTAGGCTATATGAGATACACACTATATTGAGAGTTAGAGGACCTCCTTTGACTACAAGATTTGGAAGGACGTAGTCCCTATAGACTTCCCCACAGGTAGCACCACAATTGTTGGTTCATAGAGAAAAATCAGTCCTTAATGCATTTACTCATGGGCATAGGATGGTTCATGTTATGAAAGTTATACCTAGATGTTGTGGAAGGTATGTTGGATTTTTAGATATATGACATTATAGATTCATTAATTAACATGTCCCAAGATGTGTGAGACCAACTTTAGGTATATTTTATGTGGTTAGTAGACCACCAATCTGATTTTGTGGATAAATAACCACAATTATATATACTAATGTGGATAGAGAACTAGCATTCCCCTCCTCCCTCTCAGTGGCCTTAATAAGGCCACATAGTGCTCGTAATGTGCAATTGTTGATCAAATGTGAATTGTTGCTTTAGTTTATTTGTTGAGAATTTTTTATTATCTTTCTTGATATTGCCAACAATGCAAAAATTATTGTTGGGCCACTTAGCCAAAAAAAAATTGATGGTCCTAATTTCCTCAAGGACAAGTCTTTACTTGATTTTAAGTAAAGGTTTACTGATGTGGCCACTCTTGAATTTTAAATTTTTGTGAATTGATTAATTTAATCTTTGGTTTTAAGTTTGTTTATTGAGGTTGTTTATTATTGAAAAATGTTGGAAAAATATGTTTGTGATGTAACCATTGTAAACTGTCATACCCAAAAAGGGTCCTAACTGTATAAGGGAGAAGATGCACTGGAGATTTTACCTTTATATACGATTCTTAGAGAAGGTCCACATGACACCATCCTATCCTATGTCATCAGTATTATGGATGGTCATCCTCATAAGCCCTTGTGTGTTTCTGATGTGCTAGGATATTGTAAAACCCTTGTATAAGCATGTGTTGAATTATTACCTAAGCAATGTGAAGCTGTAAATGAACATAATGGGAAGTAATTATGAAATATGGAATTAAGAAGTGATGGGTGTATTTATTATCTTGATCAAGAATCAATACACAATGAAATTACAAGGTTAAGAGTTATCAACATCTAGAATAATGCTTAAGGTACAATTGATTTATGCCTTGTTCATAAGAGAGCCATGTATAAAGTATGCTCGCATGCATCTATACTTCAAGCATTGAAACAATGGATAATATTGCTATGAAAGATCACATTAAAAATTGAGGAATTATGTAAAGGATGCATACATAAGATGCATTAGTAATATTGAAAATAAATTATTTCATTATATGTTAATTTATTCATAAAATTGTGAAGAGCCTAAATGTGGGAAAATATATCTTTACCTTGAGTTATGGTTCGAGCGCTATATTTCATAAGGTTAAGAAAAATAAGTACTCATGCCTAACATAGGTATGTATGCATATGAGATCTCTATTTCAAATATCTCACCAATAAGATTAGACTTTACCTTGTTTAGTAGAGTCCTTGGATGAGGAGTTTGTCCCTAAATTCAGCTGAATTCTAGGAGGATGTCAAAGGAAAGGGGGGGAGATGTAAGACCCCTCCTCTCAAGTATCTTATAAAATCTTAACTTTTTGAATATGTCTCTTTTATTGAATATTAGGAAGATTAAAGGTTTGAAATGAGGTATAGTATGGAAACAATGTCATAATTTTTCCTTGCAAACATTTATGGAATTTTGTACACACATATATCTTTCTCCTTTGAGATAAAATGATGAAAATTAATTTTAGTAAATATTGCTAATAAGGGGTTTGAGGATTCTTTTATTTCATGTTTGGAATTTTGAAATTTGTTCCTCTAACTGATATTTTGTGAGGCCCTATTCTGAGCCGTTAAGACATTCCACTTACTCTCTTGATAGACCTCCTATTTGATATATTATGGATTAGCCTCTAGTAGATAGATGGTTTGACGTCACTTGACGTGATGCATTTCATTCTATGTTGATCCTAGTACTTAAGTTGACGATGTATGCAACATTATTACATGTGATATAGTTAGTAGATTTTAGTTACTTCCATGATGATGTCATAGTACATTAATACATGTATTTTGATTGGTCAAATTAGATGATTATTATGATGGTACAGTTAATCATTGATTTCATGTTAATTGGCCTTACTCATATTGAGTTATGATTTAGAGTAGATTGGAAATAATCAAAAGTTAGGTGATGAAGTGGATCATCTTCATAAACTTATTTATACATGTGTCTTCAGGAGGAATCATTGTTGATATGTCTATAGTTTCCATGATAATTTAATTATGAATGGATGATGAAAAGATGTTAATTTCATGATATATGCTTAATTGATATTTTTTCATGTATTATGTATATATGTGATTATTTGGGACTCCTAATATTCGAATTGAGATGTGTAGGATTATGACCATGGAAATTAAATGGAGAACTAGACCAAAACCTATGTGTTATAGTGAAGTCAAGGTTGCATCTAATGAAGAGACAAAACCTTATTTTTAATGTAATTTATTTCATAAATGTGAATTCTTGAATGGTTTCTCAAATTGTATGTTGTAAATTGTAATATTGTAAGTTCCTAAGTGGACATGTTATGTGTCTTTTGTGTTGTGTGTTTTTGTGGTGTCACTTGAAATGTGTATTGTGTATATGTTGAAATGACATGTCCATTTGAGGATGATGTGTTGAAACCAAACCTAGGATAGTACCATGTAGTATCCCCATTCATTCACTTGGTTAGAGAGCATTGAATGTGGTTCAAGAAAGATAAACCCACAGGTAAACTTTAGGTGAGTTTTTGGAGGGTTAAATTAACACCTAGGGTTGAGTTTAGGTCTATTTTGAAGGCCCACTTGGTATACCTATGGGTAAGGGTCATTTTTTAACCATGGGACAACCTAGGTATGAGTCTTGAGCCCTTCCAAAAGTTGGTTTTCAAATATGGACGAAAATCAAGTTTTGGAGAACATGGTCTTGGGTAGACAACCTTCCCAATCATGTGCAAGTTACTTGTTGCTCCTTCCCAAGTCACCTTTTCTAGTTTCCAATTTTAGAAACATTTTAAGATATTGGGAAGACCAACCAATGTAAATTCATGTCTTCTTCCAAGAGGGTTGTGGGAAGTGTGTAGAGCCTTTTCAGTGGGATCTCCCAAGACTTAGAGATTTTTCACCCACTCTCCAATTTTGGAGACTACTAAGGAGTTAGAGGAGATTTAGAGAAAAAGAGAAGTTAAGACTTAGAGCTCTTCATCAACTTCCTTATTTCCATAACTTGAGTAAAGTTTGGTGGTTTTATCTCCATTTTTTTTATGTTCATTGTGTATGAACTCTTGTAGTTGAATGAGTTGTAAAGATTTTTGTGTTTCTTTCATGGTTGTTGCAATGTCTTTCATGCTTGTTTGTTTTGGGAATGCAAGACAAAAATCACCCTTGCGAGGGAAGAGAAGCCTTGGGGTGAATGGTTTTTGGACAGCTTAGTGAGTGTAGAGTCTCTCCTCATGGAGGAGAGGGATGAGGCAAAGATTATGGGGTCTTTGTGCCATTTTTATTTGGGGGTCATAAGGGGATTTTTGGCATGTATCCATTGGGGTTCATAAGGTATTTTTTGGGCTTTTTATAGAGAGGAAAGGATGTGGTTTTTAATGCCTTGTGAAGGCATTTACAATTTATTTTTTGGAAATATCCTCCTAAGTATTTGGTCCACCTTCACCCCAATAATTGGTTCATTTGGAGACCTTGTGTGTAATCCTTGGGTTGGGATATTTTTTGTTGTATTGCTTGTTGTAGTTGTTGTGCATATGTTTTGAAATGAGTTAATCTTGTTTGGTCTCTAGTCCTCTTAGCTTGGGGGTGGCCTTGTAAAGGCCTAGGTTAGGAGGTGAGCCTCCATGGTCAAGATGTATTTTATTGTAGGTTCTTCTTATGGATGAAAGGAAGAAAAGGCAGTGTTAAAGAAGTGGTTAAAGTGTGGGTTCTTATTAGAAAATTTCATTTTGAAAAGCTTGTAGCTTCATTTCAGAAGAAATGGTTAAATGTGTAATTTCTCATTGTAAAGTTCCATTTTGTAAAGTTGTATTTCATTTGAAAAGAATGAGTGAAAGGAGCTATAAATTTTATTGTAAATTCTATTTTGGAACCAAATTAAAAAGGCATATGTAAAACTATGTATCCTTGTCAAAAAAAAAGATTTATAAAAGTTTATTTTGTTTGGATTAAGATAGGGGGTTACAGATTTTTTTAAAAAAATCAAAAGCAAGATAAGCATTGTAATTTGTAGTTATGTTGGATAAAAGGAATTAGTATTTTTGTTGTTGTTTATTCTCAGCTTTGGACTATTGAAAATTCATGCATAAAATTATGTATATGCTGAAAAAGAATAGTACTTAAAACATATTGCAAAAAAAATACTTGATAGTAGTTGCCCCCCATTTTCATTTAGATAAATGTTAAAAAATATACCTATGCATATACATGTAAATGTATATGTAAACACTATTGTTTTTCATATTAATTCATATGTGCTTGTTGATGCACTTATATATAATGTATACTCATTATATATATGCATATATATGTGCTAGACATATATATATAATGACTATTTTTTTAATTTGAAAGTTTCATAATTTTATTAAAAAAATATATGATAATTATTATTAATGTGTTTCTTTTAAAAAATAATATAAAAAATTAGAAATTAAAAAAATTGGGGGGGAGGGTAGCCAAAACCCATCCCCTACAAAGGGGTGGGCTCCCCCCACCATCACTAGTGGGTCGTCGTAGTGACACTATTGTAGGGGCCCCAACTCATCGTGAGCAGCTCAGCTACCATGAGGGGTGGAAACCCCCGCAAGGGCCACGCCTCGTCGTGTGCGGCTCGACTTCCATAGCGGGATTCAAACCCCTGCAGGGCCAGCCCCTGATTGTGAGTGGCATGGCTGCTACGGGGGTGTGGTTTGACCCTGCAACAAAAACAAACACCCAAATAAAAAAACATATAAAAAAGGCAGTTTGACCCTGCTCAATAAAATAATACATAACAATAATTAAACCCTCTGGTTTGACCCTCCACAATTGGTAATGTGTGTGTGTGTGTGTATGTGTGTGTGTCTATATATATATATATATATATATATATATATATATAACTCAATATGAGTCTGCAAGTTGTCATTAGTATTCAAGTATTCAAATTGCCAGTCGGTACAAAATCAAAGACAGACTAGTCGGTATTTATCACTAAGTGTAGAGTTAACCGAGCAGCAGAGTTAACCGAGTATAGAGCTAACCAAGTGTAGTGATCACCGAGCAATAGACTTACCGAGCAACAGTATGCACTGAGTACCAAAATACACCAAGAGACAGTATTTACCAAGTAAACCAACGGTTACATAAAAGTTTGTATTGGCACATTAATCTAGGTAACAAATTTTTGCCGAGCTTGATAACAATTTACAATGATCGAGGAGGACATTAATTACACATGCATATATTCATTGTTTGTATCTCCTATGTATAGATGATCAAGGTAAATTATGTACATCGTTGATCTTAGGTTTTCTAAGATATTGTAAAACCCTAATTAGGTCAAGAGGTTTGATATATGTAAGGTTAAGATGTCATTTTGTAATGTATGATGATTGAATTATGATCAAGTATCCGCCGCACTAAGACATCAGAAGATCATACAAGGGTTTTAGAAAAAGGATTTTGATTGAATCATTCAGTTTTCAGCACAAAGACAAGGATACTGAGCAGTACAAAAGGTATTATTAGTCACAATAAGGTGATAATTTTATTGTACTTAAAGGATCTATTATCCACAATATTCAAATTTTATTTGTTCAGATCACAATTCTCTTACTCTCTAACAATTGTAATAGACCCCTAAATCTCCTAACAGAGTAGACTTAACCATCTTTGCTTAAATCTTTTAACAGAGTGCACACATACTTTGTGTTGCAAAATCCTCACACAAGGTAGATCTAATTGATCTTATTGTTACTCCTAACAAGGTAAGGTCACCAAAAGTGATCAATATTTGTAAGCTCTAATAGGCTACTTTATTATTGCAGTAGTGAAGCTTTGTGGGTCTCATCCCCATTGCAGTTTTTACCTTCTAGCAGGGGTTTTCTGCTATACCAAAATACATGTGTTATGAGTACTCAAGTTTCATGAATGTTTTATTTTTTTGATTACATGCATTTACATTTCAGCAATAACATTACATGTATTGTGAAAGCAATCTACTCAGTCGGTTACTACAATTAATCAGTACAAAGATTTGTTTGAAATTTTTTTAAGGGTACTGATTCACCCCTCCCCTCTCATTACACACCTTTCTATTATTCCAACAATTGGTATCAGAGTTAGTTCTCTTATTTCAAAGGTTTAATCACTGAAGAGAAAAGATCTTAAAATGGGAAGGTATACGCTTGATAAAACTATTGAGAATCAGAAGTCGTAGTTGTAGATCTACATTGAATAATACAAAGAAGCCAAGGAGAAACTTAAGGAGATGTCAGTTTAAGAAAAGACATGGCATCTTCCTGTCATGAGACTGATTATCAGGAAGAAGAGATTCATGAACCATTTGATACATCTAGATCTGAATCTGGTAGCATATCTGATGCATCTAAAGGAAGCATATCAAAGCTATCTGAGAGCAATCAACAAATTACTGAACAGGTGAAGGCACTACAGATCAGTCAAGATACATAAATGGTTAGGATGGTTGAAGTCTTGAACAATGAAAAGAAAGTTGAACAAGATAGAAACATGGTTGTTGATGACAGAAGAAAAATGACTGAAAAGTTACAAGAGAAAGAATCTGAGATAATGAGACTTACTGAACATTAGTTTGAGACCACCAATCAGATGGTTGCTATAAGTCATGAGGCAAACCAAGTGAATATTGAAATTTCCAAGAAATTGGAAGATATTGGTGAATTGAAAGAAGAGAATGAAAAACTAAGAAATGAAGTGAAGATTCTACAACAATATAATGAGGTGATTAAGAGATATGAAGAAAGTACCAAGAGGATGGATGAATTTCTGAACAATCAAAGGATACTGAACAACAATACCAGTTTAGGGTATACCAAGCAAGGAGAATCATCAAATCAATATGAACAAAGGAATTTCTACACAAACCCGAGGCCTAACAAACCCTCATGCCATCATTATGGAAAAGAAGGCCACACATCAAACGTTTGTAGGAGCAAAGAAAAAGGTATTCCTAGAAACTCTACTAAATTCAATGGTAGTTGCTATAACTGTAACAAGAATAGACATCAAGCACATGAATGTAGATCTAAGCTGAAAAAACCACATAAGAAACCCTACATGGAAAAATATTGTCACACTTGCAACATGCATGGTCATACATCAGAAACATGCAGGACTAACACGAAGAAAATATGGAAACCAAAAGGACAAGAAAAGGCATATCAACTAAGAAGAAAAGGTAATACTTATGCTTGGGATTATAATACTTGGGGTAGTTGCACAACATTTGGTAGGTATGGGTGTATTGCAGATAACTGTATGAAATAATGGAAAACTAAATCTAGAAATTGGTCAAACTCTGGAATGGCATGCACACACTATCAGAAGGTTGGTCACTTAAGTAAAGATTGCAGAAAATGAATGACAGATATAGATACTAATGTAAATGGAGACACAATCGAGGAAATCATGAGGAAAAGAAATATAATGTGGAGGAGAGAAACAAATGACAATGTTGGGCCAAGCACAATAGTCAGTGCAACTCATCCAATGGATTAGGTGATTCCACCACCTCCACCTAAGCAATATAAGTAAGGTATGGAACTGCATTTTGCAAATTTAAATATTACATCAGTTCCTTGTATTCATTGTATGAATACCAAATCATCATGAATTAAGATGCACTATGGTATTATATTTTGATATCTTTTTGAACTTGTTGAGTTAGTTAACCTGTACTGAGTAAGAATTCCAGTCGGTGAACATGTGAAAGACAACCGAGTTGCTATGTCAACCGAGCATTTTTGTACTCACCGAGCTGAAGTTCTTTAGCATCAATCAAGTGATTTGTTTGTCGACCGATTGGTTGGTGACAAGCATTTATTACGCTGACTAAAAGTATTTTGTATAAATTTGAGGGAAGCGAACTCATATGTTCACACAACGATCAAAGAGCAGAGAAGAGAAATTGAGAGCGAATTCACAGCAAAGCATTTTGAAGCACTTCACAGAGATCCAAAGCATTTTCTGCACAGTTGAAGGCTATATCTAGTAAGTAATTACACTTACCGAGTTGTCTGTGACTTCCGTTGGAAGCCCTAATTTTTAAAATAATGGCATCTTCTTCCCGAACCATGAAAGGTAAGATGGACAAGAGCAAGAAAGTATTTCTTATCAAGAACTGGACCTGCACATAACCTAACTACAAGTTTCTTTTTGAGGTTGTTTCTCAACCCGAAGACAAAGGCATGTTCTCTGTGATACCACCTAGGGTTCTACTAGTTCACGATGTAAGGGCATACATACACTGCAAGATCACTAAAATAGGTAATTTTGAGCTAATATCGACATATCAGACACTTTGCACCAATGGGAAACTAAAAGATGATCACAAGCACCTAGAAGTGAAAGGATTGACCAATTCCCCACATTTACCGAAGGAATTCAAAACAAAGTGGATACACATAGTATCGAGTCGAGTAAACGATGGAAGCTATGGCTAGATGAACCGATGAAGATAAGTAAAGATTTTTTACATGCAGTAATTGGGTATCCAACATTAGAAAAATCAAAAGACCTAAGGCACTTGCCCAGAACAGAAATTGAGAAGATAAAAGGAGTCAAGTGGGATGGTAGAGGTTTAAGGATCAACACAATTGATGATCCTAAATTAAGATTTGGTGCATATGTTATTTCATACAAAATCTTCCATTCCAGTAGACCTTACAGCCTCTCATGTGGATCAGTTGACATTGTGCATAAAATTATGAAGAAGGATTTGCAATTTGACCTAGCCGAGCTATTACAGAGGCAACTGGAAAAAAACATAAAGACAATCAAATCAGCAAGATTGAATACATTTAATTTTGGTTCCCTACTGATGTGCACATTTTTCTATCTACAAAACTTCTTTCCCTCCATCGGTAAAGTAAAATGGAAGACAAACCGACCGATCACATTGAAAATTGATGAATTCATTGCAAGTCTAGAAAAAAAATTTGAACCCATAATGAATGATTACTTTCTGAAGTTCAAAGAGAGAATGGAAAAGAGGAAAAGAATACCAATTCAGTTGGTAGAGAAGTATAAAGAGGATGTATGCTTTGTGGCAGACACTGACACAACACTCATCAAAGCAGTACAACCTGTTTAATGCTGAATGTGACCTCTCAATCCAACAAGAAACCCAACATAGTCATTACAAAATCAAGAAACTCACAAAAACAAACATGGATTGTTTGCTCTGCAAGCGTGATTGAAGCGACCTATTGCC
>MU228139.1:447604-475231 GCA_018584345.1 Thuja plicata
AAGAATGAATTATGGACACATAAGTGTCTTTTCATATGGAATTATGGAAATCCCTTTTGAGGATAATTCATTCAATTAATAAAATAACCCTTCAATTCCTTTTATGTATATTAGCCAAAGAGGGTGTCTTTGATTTAATTAAAAGTACTTTAGGACTTTAGGATTAAATCAATTAATCATAGGGATTTTAGCTAATAATCATATGAGATTTAGGAATTTAATTGTAATGTCAGATTTATGCAAATTTGGGTTTTCTGCATTTGAAACTCAGTCGATTAAAGTCAATTAGGAGAAGAATTTGCCTAGAACAATAGGACTTCGAGGATGAGAAAATGCACCAAAATTGATTAGGTTGTTAGGTGCCAATTTTGGGGTGTTACACAACCGAGGATAACATGACTACCTCCTATAGATTATGAGATCAACATAGATTTAGTTTCTGAGGCTATAGAGAAACTACTGAATAAACTTGTTGAAAATTTTTCCATGAGATTTGGCACATATGATGAAGTTAAGACAAGAATGCAGATTGGACTACAAATTGAGAAAATGGGTAGAAAGAAGACCAAGATTGTCAAGACATTGAAAAGGAAGTTTTCTATAACTGATGAAGAACTTGACAGATCCGTGGATGACACCGAGGAGTAGCCTACAATTGGTGAAGGAGAAGATCAAGATGCAAATCAGATGTAGATAGGCGATTGGGTATCAGTTATTGCTTAGATTTTAAAGATCTAACCCGTCTTCACCATTTCAGGCACTGAAGCAGTTCTAGAGTTGGAATGAAATCAATATTATTCCTTTTAACATGCAATAACGTGTATCCCTCTATCTATTTATGTCTCAGTTATGCATGTATATATGTAGCCATAAGATATTTAGGGTTGGTTATGCTCATGACCTGTGGGAGCTCTTCTGCTTTTCTTTACTTTCTTTACTGCATATGTATACCATCCATGCTTAAATTCTATATATGATCAAGTATATGTCATTTTATTTACTTCATTGGATAGCTTACTTTACTTCCTTTTCTGCACTTTTAGCTTAGCTAAAAAATGAACTTAAATCTAATCCAGACCACATATTAACTTGAAAACTAGGGTATTTTAGCAACTCACCTAATAAGTAGTCTAACAATATGAACCGAATGAATGAATATGAGAATCACTACCAAAATATAGGTCATACACAATTTGAATCCAACTTAGCACATCTGGATTCCATGTCATACTTCCTCAATCATCACAACCTTTCACCTGTCCTGTAATATTGCTACTTTGTCTTCGCATGCCTTCAATATACTGTAACTTACTACAATCGAATCAAAAACATAAGAGACCTTAACTGAAGGTAATACATATCCCAAAATAGCTTCCCCTAATCTTGCATGGCTACAATCACCATATAATGTTGTCGTTGTCCAAAACTGTACTCTTGTACCCTGTCAAACTACTTTCTGGACTTAGTCATTTTGCAAGCCTTAAATTTAAAAATTGTGTTTCACACCAAGTGATCATCCATAACAGATGTGTTGCCATAAATTATAACCCTAATGTGTTCCTAAACATTCCTAAACGAGCCACTTACCAACAAAAAGTGGTCCTCCACAGCTTGAACTTTTAGTAGAACTTGCAATGATGATATGATGGAAGGAGGATAATATCCATATAGTGCCATAAAAGGTGACATTCTTTATAAGATAATATCCAATCTACCCATTGTTATTGCTTATCTGAAGTGAAACAACATAGATATCCTTCCAAACATTTATTAACAACCTAAATTTTTTCATCATATTGAGGATGATATGAATAATTGTGAGCTAATTGAGTTCCCAAACATGAGAATAAATCCGTCCAAAAATTACTTGTAAACATAGGACACAAATCACTAACAATAACCTTAGGTGTACCATGTAGCTTTTGTTTAGTCCCCAAAAATGCCTTTTCCACTGTACTTTCTATCAAAGGACGTGATAATGCAATAAAATGAACATATTTAGTGAGGTGATTCACCACCACCATAATGAAATATTTACCTTTAGATCTTGGGAAATCTATAATAAAATCTATGGAGACATATTCCCAACACTATCTAGGAATTTGTAAGGGATACAAGAGACAAGCTCGCTTAATTATCTTCCCTTTATTTCTTTGACAAACCAAACATTCATCCACACATTTTTGAACATACCCTTTTAGTCCTTCCCAAAAGAAGTCTTTCTAGACTCAATGATATGTCTTCAAAAATCCTAAGTGACCACCTATTGGAGACTCATGAAGTTATATGAGAATTTTTTGTTTGAGAGTGGAGTTCTTGCATAACTATAATCACTATTTATACCACAAAGCATCTCCCTTTCAACAAAATGTATCTGAACTACTCATATCATTCTATAATTATTGGATGAGATTTCTAGTAGCAACATCATTTTTCCACTCATATTTAGCTTCTTTTGCCCAATTTGCTAGCAATATTGAAATGGCTTGCAATAGAGCTTCATCTTTTTCATATTTCTTGAATAATGCATCCACCATAATATTTTATTTTCCTTTCTTGTATATGATCTCAAATCCATACCTCAATACCTTATTCACTCATTTTTATTGCTCCTAAGAAGATAATCTTTGTTCCAAAAAATATTTAAGGCTATCATGATCTGTCTTAACTTTGAAATGTCTTCTCATTAGATATGGTCTCCATTTTTTTACTACATGAAGGATAGCTAACATATCCTTCTCATAAAAAGGATTGATGTGATTCTTATCCTTTAATTGATGGCTTTCAAAATCAATAGGTTGACCCTCTTGGATGAGAATTACTCAAATACCATTAACTGAAGCATCACATTTCAATAATATCCTTGATGAAGTCTAAAGTAGCAAGAACTGGAATAGTTCACATAGCCTCCTTCAACATCTCAAATGTTGCATTAGCTAACTCATTCCATAGAAATAAATATTTCTTTACTAGAGTCATGAGAAGTGTTGCTATACGACCATAGTTATTCACAAATCTTCTATAGTACCCATTCAGTTGCAAAAAGCCACTTAATTTCTCAATATTTTTTGGTACAGGCCAATCCATAATAACCCTAGTTTTGTTAGGATCCACCTTTACTTCATGTGAAACCATGTGTCCCAAGTATTCCACCTTCTTGAGACCAAAAGCACACTTGGAGAACTTAGCATATAGCTGGTTATCCTAAAGAACTTGTAGTACTATATAAACATGATGTAAATTTTTCTCCCATGTCTTGCTATAAATTAATATATCATCAAAGAACACTAATACAAAATTTGTCAAAATTTTCTTGAATTTGCAGTTCATCAAAATTTGAAATGTATATGGTGCATTAATCAGATCAAAAGGCATCACCAAAAACTCATAATGACCCAAATGAGTCCTAAATGTTATCTTAGGAATATATTTTTGTTAACTCTGAATTTGGTGGTAGCCTGGCCTGAAATATAAATTTGTAAAAAACTAGCTCGATTCAATTCATCTAATAAACCATCAATGACTAGAATAAGAAACTTATCTTTGATAGTGTACATGTTGATCACTCTATAGTTTGGGTGCATACTCCATGTATCATCTTTTTTACACACCATTACAATAGGTGAGGAGAACACAGTTTGATTATGTCATATAATTCATACTTATAACATCTCTTCAATTTCACTCTTTTATATATATGGGTACCTATAAGGCCTAATGTTGGGTGGTTGGCTTCTAGGCACTAGTTGTATGGCATGATCATGATCCCTCTTAGGAGGAAGTTCTTTAGGAATCTCTCTAAAAACTATTGAGTGATGATTAATAATTTTTTGTAGGTCTAGATTGATAGGGGTATTTTAATCATAGGCTTCCAATAAACATAATTGGACCACCAATCCATCGGCTCCTTTCTTTATCAACTTTTCCATTTGACAAGAGGTTACCATACATGGGGATTTTGTATGCATCCATATAAGTTCCACTACTTTTTCTTCTAATTTAAATCTCATGAATAGTTCTTTAAAGTTTATGTTCCCAAGTTATTAAGTCATTGTACTCCCAAAAATATGTGTTTCTCCCATGGAGATAGCATGCATTGGGAAATCAAGATGATAGTCTCCCATCCAGATAACTTAATGCTATGACATTTACTAGAACAACTAAATATACCACTATCTACAATAAAAACTTGAAACTTTGGAGTTGGGTATATAAAACAATTCAAACATATAGCCAACCTTTTGTTGACGAAGTTACGAGTACTACTCAAGTCTATCAAAAATGTTACTCGCTCTTTTTTCAAGAAACCCACTAGTTTGAGTGTTTGTGCGGTGGTAAAACCGACAAGTGCATGACAAGAAATGATTGGTTGAGAATTATCTAATTCTTGTCACTTTTTAATAATAATCCTTCCACACTTAAACCTTCAATATAGAATAACTTCCTTTCATTGCATTTATGTCCTCAACTGTATTCGCTCTCATAATTAAAACATAAGCCTTTTTCTCTCTTCTCCTCTTGATTTTTTGTGGTGTTAGTCTAATTGGTTGAGGATGAGAAGGTGTTACCATTTATCTCTTATCCCACTAAATCATTGCTTTCTAGAATTTAAATATTTCTCCTCTATAGTATGTGCCAAGAAAAAAGACTCATTTGTAGAGGTGGGATTAAACATGCACACCTCATGTTGAATGTGGTCTTTGAGACCTCCCAAAAATAAGTCATTCAAGTTCTCCTCTATAATTGTATCCACTCTCATAGATGGATTGTACCTTTGTAAAAATTGACCATGAGATGGAGAGACCCTTTTCTTGTCATGAGTACATAGCCATCGATACCAAATGAATCGCTCTTGATCCAAATATAAGGATACCAAAGTAACCTTTTTCCACTTGTTTCAATACTATATGAATTGCTCTAGATACAGATATAAGGATTTCCAAAGTAACCTTTTTTCCACTTGTTACTTGATGCGCATAAAAATAATCTTCATTTGATTTATCCATGTTAGTGAATCATTGTCATCAAACTTGTGTATGTAAAATTTTGGTATATAGTGATGACATGTAACTGACTAAATGTTTGAAGATGTTAAGTTGATCGCCGAAATGCTGAAAGATAATGCAAGATATTAAATCAGTTAATGGATTGTATTGTCATTGATGTCAACTTGATATAATCTAATTGGTTATAATCAAAGTGTCAAAGACTTTAGAGAATCAGAGAGATAAAGATTATTCTTTCAGTAATGCATAAAAGACAAGCATTCACTATGTGACTTCAAACACCGACAGCTAGTGGAACCCGATGGACAGAGATAACCGAAAGTTAAGTCATTGTGATGCTCGAGCAAGAAACCTGACGAGCATTACCGACGACTAGAATCACTAGCATACCCGATGGCTAGAATTACAATGCAACCCCGACAGAGAAGCCTGAGGAGAACTGGAGTGTTGACTGAAGCTATCAAAGACTTAAAACACAGAAGTTTACTAGAATTTAGAAATGAAAAAATATCTAGCTGAAAGAGCTAAATATAGACTTAACTGGTAGTTATCATTGTTTTCATCGACAAGATAAATCCAGAGATAAGTAAAGGATTTAAAGCTATTTTGTCCAGTTGGAAAGAATATTTCTACGAGATAAAATAGTAATTTTTCTTTAAATCAGATTGGCTAAGATTGTGGATCACGCCAAGATAAATAAAATCAAGAACCTAGAAACGGTGATATCATGTCTATAAAGAGACAACTTAATTCATTACGAATTAAGGGGAGTGAATGAAAAAGAGGATGCTAGAGAGAAATTGATGAAGAACAACTTCATACAGTCTTGATCAATCAAGCTGAGGAAAGAGCTAAAGATTTATGCGGACACCGAGCAACAGAGCATAGCATCACCAAGAAGAACAAAGAGTGGAGCAAAGGCATTGATCAGATTGGTTTAAATGAGCTTACAATAGATCTGAAAATATGCAAGTATAAGTTGTATATGTGAAACAGATCATATTTTTTTAGTTTAACCATTGATTCAGAAAGTCTCTTAACCGAGCAGGATTTAAAGATCCTTTCTATATTGAGATACATCCCAAGGAGTATCAAAAACTTTTATCATGAAGATAGCATGAGATGTCAGATATCATTTGACAAACCCGAAGAGTTTGGACAAGGAAGGTAGCATAGAAATGCCTGATATCAAGTGACAAACTAATCTTTTAAATCCTCTAACAAGGTCACTATCAAAGACTTAAAACACTGAATTTTACTGGAGTTCAGAAATGAAAAAATATCTAGCTGGAAGAGCTAAATATAGACTTAACTAGTAGTTATCATTGTTTTCATCTACAAGATAAAGCCAGAGATAAGTAAAGGATTTAAAGCTATTTTGTCCAGTTGGCAAGAATATTTCTAAGAGATAAAATATGAATTTTTCTTTAAATCAGATTAGCTAAGATTGTGGATCACGCCAAGATAAAGAAAATCAAGAACCTAAAAAATGGTGATATCATGTCTATAAAGAGACAACTTAATTCATTACGAATTAAGGGGAGTGAATGAAAAAGAGGATGCTGGAGAAAAACTGATGAAGAAAAATTTCATACAGTCTTGATCAATCAAGCTAAGGAAGGAGCTAAAGATTTATGCGGACACTGAGCAACAGAGCATAGCATCGCCAAGAAGAACAAAGAGTGGAGCAAAGGTATTGATAAGATATATTGATCATATTGGTTTAAATGAGCTTACAATAGATCTGAAAATCTGCAAGTATAAGTTGTATATGTGAAACAGATCATATTCTTTCATTTTAACCATTGATTCAAAAAGTCTCTTAACCGAGTAGGATTTAAAGATCCTTTCTATATTGAGATACATCCCAAGGAGTATCAAAAACTTTGATCATGAAGATAGCATGAGATGTCAGCTACCATTTGACAAACCCAAAGAGTTCAGACAAGGAAGGTAGCATAGAAATGCCTGATATCAAGTGACAAACTAATCTTTTAAATCCTCTAACAAGGTCACTATCAAAGACTTAAAACACTGAAGTTTACTGGAGTTCGAAAATGAAAAAATATCTAGCTGAAAGAGCTAAATATAGACTTAACTGGTAGTTATCATTATTTTCATCGACAAGTTAAAGCCAAAGATAAGTAAAGGATTTAAAACTATTTTGTCCAGTTGGCAAGAAGATTTCTATGAGATAAAATAGGAATTTTTCTGTAAATCAGATCGGCTAAGATTGCGGATCACGCCAAGATAAAGAAAATCAAGAACCTAGAAATGGTGATATCATGTCTATAAAGAGACAACTTAATTCATTATGAATCAAGGGGAGTGAATGAAAAAGAGGATGCTAGAGAGAAACTGATGAAGAACAACTTCATACAGTCTTGATCAATCAAGCTGAGGAAAGAGCTAAAGATTTATGCGAACACCGAGCAACAGAGCATAGCATCACCAAGAAGAACAAAGAGTGGAGCAAAGGTATTGATCAGAGTGGTTTAAATGAGCTTACAATAGATCTGAAAATCTGCAAGTATAAGTTGTATATGTGAAACAGATCATATTGTTTCAGTTTAACCATTGATTCAGAAAGTCTCTTAACCGAGCAGGATTTAAAGATCCTTTCTATATTGAGATACATCCCAAGGAGTATCAAAAACTTTGATCATGAAGATAGCATGAGATGTCAGATACCATTTGACAAACCCGAAGAGTTTGGACAAGGAAGGTAGCATAGAAATGCCTGATATCAAGTGACAAACTAATCTTTTAAATCCTCTAACAAGGTCACACTTAACAGTGTGTTTGTAACCTTTAAGAGGGTTGGCTCTTCACCGAGCTCACTTCAGAAGAGTAAAAATTTTGGGTTACCGGTCCCAAGTGGTTTTTCCCTTAACAAGGTTTCTACGTTAAAAATCCACGTGTCAATGTCTTTATGAGTCATTACTTTAGTGTTTTGCATTACACATAGTTAACCTGGATTGATCGGTATACTCTAAGTAATTTACTATTTGCTGGTAAATTGAAAGACTGTTATTAGGTAAACATAAAGAATAAGGTCTAACAAAGCATTTCGAGCAGTAGTAATTCGATAAGTATATTTGATGGCCTTCATCTTTTAGGACTAAAGATAACTAGAGGCTTAATATTATTGTACTAATTTTTTGGGTTGATTAATTAGAATATTTTGAGGCATTAATTCACAAATGAATTTGCAGAAAAGAATGATAAGGAAAGCATAAGAGAACCAGAGGACTACAACAGGGTTTTTTTATACAGAACCTAACACTCTACCTGAGCAATAGTGTATCGCTCCTGAGCAACAGAACATTGCACCTGAGCATCAAGATGCAATTTCCAAAAATCAGGAAAATCCTCTAGATGGTGTTTCGAGCGATGGAGATCAGAACGAAGGTCAAGAAGATGATCAGAATGATGAACACAAAGCTGAACTGAAACTTGCCAAGTATGTCAGAAGACATCATCTACAGAATCAAATCATAGGAGACAAAAAGGCCGAAATGAGAACAAGAAGTAAGTCACTAAACACTAGATGTTTACTTTGTGATTTTGTGCCTAAATCTGTTAATACTGCACTTGAGAATGAAGAATGGGTCAGTGATATGAATGAAGAAATAGAAAAGATTGAGAATAATAGTACATGGACACTAGTATCGAAACTAGATGACAAGAATATCATCGGTACCAAATGGATATTTAGAAACAAGCTAAATGAGAATGGAGAGGTCACAAGAAACAAAGCAAGGTTAGTATGCAAAGGGTATGCACAAGAAGAATGTATTGATTATGGAGAAACCTTTGCACTTTTTTCTAGACTAGAAGGAGTTAGAATCTTACTTGCTTATGTTGCATTCAAAGGATTCAAGGTATACCAAATGGATGTCAAATCTGCATTCCTAAATGGAATATTGGAAGAAGAGGTATAAATTAAACAACTAGAAGGGTTTATTGATCCAGACAAGAGAAACATGGTATGTAGACTACATAAAGCCTTGTATGGATTGAAACAAGAACCTAGAGCCTAGTATGAAAGACTTCACTCCTGTCTCATTAGCATTAAATTTGTAAGAACGAGTAAAAATAGAAATCTGTACTTAAAACAAGATACCGATGGTAATATTCTGATTGCTGAAATTTTTGTTGATGATATCATTTTTGGGGGAAATGAAATGTTATGCAAATCCTTTGCTAATGAAATGAGCAAAGAATTTGAAATTTCTATGTTTGGGGAGATCAAATTATTTCTTGGTCTACAGATTCTTCAACAAGATGCAGGCATATATATCACTCAGTCCAAATAAATCAAGGAAGTGTTGAAGATATTCAAAATGGAAGACTCCACCCTAGTTAGAACACCTATTGCTACCGGATTTAAGCTGACAAAAGAAGACAAATCAAATGAGGTAAATCAAACCTTGTATAGATCAATGATTGGAAAACTAATGTATGTTGTTCATACCAGACCAGATATAGCACATGCAATTGGAATAGTTGCAAGATTCTCTGCTAATCCCAAAGAATCACACATGACTGTTGTCAAGAGAATTCTGAGATATCTGAAGAACATCGAGGACTATGTATTATGGTATAAAAGAGAAGGAAAATTTGAGCTACAAGTCTATACAAATGTTGATTGGGCTGGAAAAATTGATGATCGAAAGAACACAACTGGAGGAGCATTCGTCATGGGTGACAAACTTGTCACATGGATCAGCAAGAAGCAAGGATGCATCTCTCAGTCTACTGCAGAAGCATAGTATGTGGTTGTTGCTGCAAATTGATCCAATATTGCATGGATCAAACAATTTCTGGAAGGTATGAATATGAAGATTCTTGAACCAGTAATTATCTACTGTGATAATAGCAGTGCAATTAACATTTCTAAGAATCCAGTCATGCATGTTAAGTCTAAGTATATTGCTATCAAGTATCACTATCTGAGAGAACAAGTGCAAGCAAAGGAGGTGATACTAGAATATGTTCAATCAAAAGAACAATTAGCTGATATATTCACCAAGCCATTACCGAAAGATACATTTGAGAACCTATGACAGAGACTAGGGGTCCAACCCTTATCTATCGGTCAGTAAGCTGACTAGGAGGTTGCATCAGCCTACACATAATCTGAAGATCATTCATGTTGATGCAAACACCAAGATGAACACCAACAGATACATTTGTACACTGCAAGGTACAAATCAACACAAAACACAAGAGACATTGTATTGCTGATGGATAGGGAAATTTCAGGAATATATTATATAAAGGGATGGAAGATGATATAGAAGAAACTTGCTTGGCATTGTTGTCAAAGGGGGAGATTAATTATCTCATTATCACAAAAGATTATATCATTATCCATGAAGAGAAGTTCCTGAGAATCAAAAGGAAGAGATAATCAATATTCAAAGGGAGAGATTGATAACATATGAAATATCCATCTAAGGGAGAGAAGTATCAAAGGGAGAGAGTTCATACAAAAAGAGAGATTGTTGTCAAAGGAAAAATAGATTATCAAGAAGAGGATTAGTCAAGGCAGAGCACATATCATAACAAAGACATTAGATGCTACATATATCCAGTGAAGGGATTGAAGATTGATGAACCCACTTTGCAAGAAACAAATCTAAGCTATTTGAGCTTACCGAAAGTCAGACATTTGTAATAGTTACAATAGGAAAGATTGATGAAACTGTTATATTTCATATTGTATTAGTAATGGTATAATATGATAATGTAGTGTATTTCCATCAATGCCAAAGGGAGAGATTGATGACATGTAACTGACTGAATGTTTGAAGATGTTAAGTTGATCACCGAAATGTAGAAAGATAAAGCAAGATATTAAATCAGTTAATGGATTATATTGTCATTCATATCAACTTGATATAATCTAATTGGTTATAATCAAAGTGTCAAAGACTTCAGAGAATCAGAGAGATAAAGATTATGCTTTCAGTAATGCATAAAAGACAAGCATTCACTATGTGACTTCAAACACCGACG
Organism: Thuja plicata; assembly: GCA_018584345.1. Taxonomy (NCBI): domain Eukaryota; kingdom Viridiplantae; phylum Streptophyta; class Pinopsida; order Cupressales; family Cupressaceae; genus Thuja; species Thuja plicata. The sequence continues at coordinate 458,635 of MU228139.1, forward strand.
ACTAGTGGAACCCAACGAATAGAGATAATCAAAAGTTAAGTTACTGTGATGCTCGAGCAAGAAACCCGACGAGCATTACCGACGAGCAGAATCGCTAGCATACCCGATGGGCAGGATCACAATGCAACCCCGATGGAGAAGCCTGAGGAGAACTGGAGTGTTAACCAAAGCTATCAAAGAATTTGTGAGACCCACCTTAGACAGTCCTTGTTTCACTGCTTATTTTGTTATACTTTCAGTGTTTTCTATGCTTTCAGTGATTATGTACTTAGACATGCTTTGACCTATTGGAGACTTTTATGTATTTGAGGATCTATGGAATCCTATGTTATATATTCAATACCTGATTATGTAATCAGGGTAGACTTGAGATATTACATGTTTGGATTCAGTTTCAGTTTATGATGATGTAATATATGAGATTAAATGTATGAATATATTGTGATGAATTTGGTTTAGGAAACTGATGCTATGCTTATTTAAGTTTGAATTCAGATATAGTTATATGCAATGAATTATTGATGTTGTATTATGCTTTTATATCATATTGTTTTAGACCTACTGATGTATGCAATGAGTGTGCAGGGGTAGTTGACCATGGATCTAAATCGGGGACCCAGTATTTGAACCTATGTGAAATTATGTGCATTCTAAGGTCCTGTTTATATAAAGAAATATGGACCTCATTGTATAAGTATTTTATTCGTAAATATGGTTTGCATGTGTGTATTTCAATTAGTTAATGTTAATGTGAACAAGTCATATCATTTATTTTAATTTAATGTGCCAATTTTGGCAAGTGTTGCAATTATTGTTGACATGGCTAGTAAAGGGAACCATGGTTAAGTAGAGGGTTAACTAAAGTTACCTATGTGTAGTACCCAAGCTTACCCCAAGGTTAGAAATTTCTAGATAGTCAACTTGACTTAGAAATCCGTAGGTTAACTTCAGGGGTAGTTTAGGAGGGTCTTTTGGGCTCCCAAGAGGTAACCGAGGTTAGTTTTAGTTACCCAACTTGGTACCCTATGGGTTAGAGGTCATTTTCTATCATTAATAAGCCTCTAAACTCATTTATTGCTCCTCTAAAGTGTCACTTTCAGACTTGAGCGAATTTTGAAGAGGAGTGTAAACTTGGTTAACCTCTCTCTTCTTCAAAGTTTCATTTGACTCCACCCATGGAGAGTTTAGGCAAGTGGGTAGTTAAAGGTTGGTTAGGGTCACCTCACCTTTGGGTTAGTCTTGGTTATGTTGGAGGTTTGCCTATTTAGAAAAGGTTTTAGGACTAGTTGGGTGTTCACCCACTCTCTACTCTTAAAGACATATTTCAGTTTTGAAGGATTTTTTAGAGTAAGAGTCTTGGAAGGATAACACTTCTCAACTTTCAAATCCCCTTTAGCTTTGGAGTAAGGTTGGTCTCCTTTTTATCATATGTTTTCATGGTTTTGTGTGTTCTTGAGCTTGAAACTCCATTAATGGAGTCCTATGTAAATTTTAAGTTAATTTCAAGTTGAGTTTTTTTTTGGAGTTTTTTTTTGTTGTGTTTTATTTTGTGAATCATTTTTTATGGGATTCTTCAAGGCACACTCACCCTTGGGAGGGCAGAGTAACCTTGAAGGGGTGGCAGAAATGACTCCGGTTTAGTGTAGAGTCTCCCATGTGTAGAGGGAAAGACATGGGGTTTCACGATACCCATGATGCCAACTATGGCCTGGGAGCTTTTGGGGGGGGGCATAAGGAGGTATATTTTATGACTGCATCTTGTGAAGATGGTCATTCCAATTCCATGTGTGGCTTGAGGTTTTTGTTTTGTATACTTGGCTTTCTTCTACTGTGAGGTCTATCACTACCCTTGTTTTCAGGAAGGCCTCTTGGAGACCTTCCTTTTGTTCTACCATGTGTTGGGAAGGTTTTAAATGTGGGTTTTATATATGTTTGTTTTATGTGAGTTTGTGAGTTCCTGTTTGTAACTTGTTCCACTCTGGATCCCCAAGCTCGGGGGTGGCCTTGAAAAGGCCTAGGTTAGGAGGTGAGCCTCCATGGTCAACCTTACCTTATCACAGGTTTCTGTTGGAAGCACGAACTTGCAAGTTATATTTGAGAGAAAGATGGGAACAACTAGAAAATTGCATCTTTGTATCCTATGTTGTTTTAAGGTCTTCATTGTTGCAAAGTTGTATTAAGGCCATTAAGAAGAATTGTAATCTTTCATTATTTTGTAACCTATTTTGTAACACGAAGATTTATGTGGTTTATGGAATCATACCTTGTTTAAAAGTATAAAAAATTAAAATTAAAAAAAAAATTGAATAAATTTGCTGAAAATCAATTTCTTGTATGTTTTGTTATTTTCCTTGGTAAAACCTTGGTTAGTTATAAGAAGATATATTTTTTTTAAAAACTTAGATTTATCAAAGTTCAAGATCATTGATGTTAGTAAATTTGCTTAAAGAATGAATAATTAAATTTCACTCTTAAATAGCTAGATGCAAAGTATATATAATTTCCTTGTTATAGAATGATCAAATTCCAACATTGTTTTATAACACTAGATTGCTTAAATAGAAAAGTTCATAATCCTTTAGAGTAAAATATATAAATATTTTTTTTAACACTTAATAAATTCTAGAAAAATTTTCAAAAAATAAAAATACTGAAATTTAAAAATTCTTTCCACCAAGTTGTGGAGAATAAAATATAGAATCATTTGAAGAAATAATTTTTTTTTTTAAATGCTCTTTAATGTTTTGTTTTGTGGTTGCTCGCAAAACGTATTTTGGGAGAATCCCGCTCGGCCCATTTCAAACTGTGCCTCTGCAAACATAAAACTTACGAAAAAAACAGCATGTTTTAGTTAGGGTAAGATAAAATATTTAAATGTTAGAATTAGTGAAGTGTTCTTCTTAGAGTATGTATATATATATATATATATATATATATATATATATATATATATATATATATTNGTATATATATATATATATATATATATATATATATATATATATATATATATATATTATAGATTTGATATGTTTCTTTACTAGATTTAACATTTGTTAGTATTAGATATCTTTTACATAAAGTAAATTTTTATTTTTTTAATAGATTAATTTTAAAAGGAGGTTTGATTTATGTATTCTTTTTGGTAGATTTGATTTAGAATTATTAGATTTGATCTTTTAAATAGAATTTAGAGTTATTTGATTTAAGTTGTTATATTAGATTTAATTTTTTTTTATAGTAATTTAAATATTAATTAAGAATGATTTTCAGATTTGATTTTAGATTTTAGGGAATCAAATTTTAGATTTTAGGGAAAAATCTAAAAGTATTTAAGTATTAATTTTTGACATAGTTTCCTTTTAAAAAGAAAGAAATAAAGTTATGATTAGATTTGATTTAGTAGATAAGCTTGTGTATAATAGAGTTAAATTTGATTTAAATTTTTTTTGTTTAAATAGATTTTTTTTTAGCTGATTCAAATATTATTTTAAAATTTGATTCATATTTAGATTATATTTTATTGATTAAAATAGTTAGTTCTCATTTTATTTCTTTTAGTTAACTTTATAATTGTTGAAATATTAGATGTGTTAGTTTCTTTTGTTAGGCTATTATTTTTAAAATTAGGGAATATTATAATTAATAATTTTATGAGAGGTGTAAAACATAATTTTATTTATGCAAACTAATCGATTTAGAATAGATTTTTATTTGATTCGGTTATTATTATATTAAAAAATTAAATTATTATTGGAGTTGTCATTAGTATTAATGTATTGATTATCGTCTTTAATTGATTAAATAGATCTGTAATGAAAGGAGTAGCGTCATTTAAATTTATTTTTATGTTAGACTAATAACTCAAGGTTAAATTTTATAATTGTTTAATTTTGAATATGATAGTGATTCTTTTAATGTTAGGCGATTAATTATCTATATAGAAATTTTGTCAATTATTATATTAATGTTAGGATTAAAATATTATTTTACTAGTTAAATTATTATTTTTTGTTATCAAGCCTTTTGACGCCTTTATCTATTAGAGGGTAGAGGCTACCCCCTTATCATCGCAATGACCTTTTTAAAGGGTAGTATCACTATCTTGACCAATTTCATGCACGGTTGACTTTTAGTCAACCGTGGTCAAACCTTGACCTATCGTCTTGATTTTCGTTTGAGGTGTTCCCTATACCCCCTGAAACCTAGGATTTCAGTTGTGTACCTTTCAGAGATGGTTGACTTTTTGGTCAACTCTGGTTGACTTTTGGGTCAACTATCTTGATTTGCGTGCATGAGCCTTCCTAAGGGCTTAGTGGGCCCTAGAGACTTCTCTTCACATATTTCAGAGTACAGTTAACATTTAGTCAACTTTAGTTGACTTTTGGTCAACTCTAGTTGACTTTTGGCCAACTATCTCGGTTTGCATGCAAACTGAAGTGTGTAGCTTAGGGATCCCTATAGGATAGTTCTGAGAGCTATCTTACCTCGTATGACCTTTCTGTTTGTTATTTTTTTCTTTTGCACCGTTTTGCGTGCAAGTGTTACCTTAGAGGTACATTAGTTAACCTCTTTAGCATGTGTTTAAAATTTTTGATCGTGTGTTTTTGCCCAACTTTTGGGTATGACAGAATTAAAACACTAAAGTTTACTAGAGTTCAGAAATGACAAAATATCTAGCTGGTAGAGCTAAATATAGACTTAACTGGTAGTTATCATTGTTTTCATCGACAAGATAAAGCCAGAGATAAGTAAAATATTTAAAGTTGGTTTGTCCAGTTGGCAAGAAGATTTCTACAAGATAAAACATGAATTTTTCTTTAAATCAGATTGGCTAAGATTGTGGATCACGCCAAGATAAAGAAAATCAAGAACCTAGAAATGGTGATATCATGTCTATAAAGAGACAACTTAATTCATTACGAATTAAGGGGAGTGAATGAAAAAGAGGATGCTGGAGAGAAATTGATGAAGAAAAACTTCATATAGTCTTGATCAATCAAGCTAAGGAAAGAGCTAAAGATTTATGCGGACATGGAGCAACAGAGCATAGCATTGCCAAGAAGAACAAAGAGTGGAGCAAAGGTATTGATAAGATATATTGATCATATTGGTTTAAATGAGCTTACAATAGATCTGAAAATCTGCAAGTATAAGTTGTATATGTGAATAGATCATATTGTTTCAGTTTAACCATTTATTCAGAAAGTCTCTTAACCGAGCAGGATTTAAAGATCTTTTCTATATTGAGATACATCCCAAGGAGTATCAAAAAGTTTGATCATGTAGATAGCATGAGATGTCAGATACCATTTGACAAACCAGAAGAGTTTGGACAAGGAAGGTAGCATAGAAATTTATGATATGAAGTGACAAAATAATCTTTTAAATCCTCTAACAAGGTCACACTTAACAGTGTGTTTGTAACCTTTAACAGGGTTGGCTCTTCACCGAACTCACTTCAGAAGAGTGAAAAATTTGGGTTACCATTCCCAAGTGGTTTTACCCTGAACAGGGTTTCCACGTTAAAAATCCATGTGTCAATGTGTTTATGAGTCATTACTTTAGTGTTTTGCATTACACATAGTTAATCTGGATTGATCGGTATACCAAAGGTAATTTACTATTTTTCGGTAACTTGAAAGACTGTTATTCGGTAAACATAAAGAATAAGGTTTAACAAAGCATTCTGAGCAGTAGTAATTTGATAAGTATATTTGATGACATTCATCTTATAGGACTAAAGATAACTAGAGGCTTAATATTGTGGTACTAAGTTTTTGGGTTGATTAATTGGAATATTTTGAGGCCATTGATTCACCCCCCCACACCCTCCACCCCCTCTCAGTTATTACTAACATATAGTTCCTAGATTCCAAATGAATATTACAATTTGAATCACTATTTTCTAACCTAGATGATTCACCTTCTCTTCTTGAGAAATCCTTTCTTAATCCATTCATACCATAAGTTAACATGCCCTTTATGTTGGATAAATCTACTCCCATGCTTTCCATATCTCCTTGCTTTCGATATATATATCTCCCTTAACGGATGAGATCTCTTCCTTAAACTTTCTTATTTCATAAGTAGGAATCATGTCCTCACTTGTTCCCCCATCCTTATTAGATTTTTTTCCTGGTGTAGCAAAAATATTTTTGCCCCTTGTAGCAGGCCACATCATGATAGAAAATAATGATTTTGTAATAAATCAAAAAATGGAATAGAAATTATTTGAAAATTATATGGTAGACTCTTCAATATCCTTATCAAAAACCTTTTAAAAATTAGGAAGAATTTCATTAAGATTGGAAAGTTATGCAATTTTCAATTATTTTGGGTAGGAAAAACCCTAATTTTATAATAACTTGCTTAATTCAGCTCCAAATGCCTTATAAATTGGCCTTAATATACTTCAATATGATCTTAAAAACCCCTTTAGAATTTAGAAAATAATTTGCTCAAATTTGAGAGACACGATTTTAAAATTGACCTCCAAAATTGGTGAAAAAACCTTGTCTTCATGGTGCCAAGATCTTGCTCTGATACCACTTGTAATGAAATAACTTGCACAATAAAATATATAATATTAAATATGCTTCAAATACTTGATAATAATATGCCACTTCAAGGGGTCAATCTCCTTATCCACTTCAAATGGGATACCCCTAATAATCTTTAATAAGAATTCAATATACCCTCTTTTGACTAAAATAACGCTATGCATTATTTTCTTCCAGTGCCCGCACTGAATGGAGGATAATGTAAATATTTTTAATTAATAATAAAAATTCAAGGCTTATGTCGTTTACCAACAAAAAAAAAACACTATGATGGACCTAAATATAAATATATGTGTAAGTCCAACCCAAATAACTAAATAATAATGTAAGAATGATAATATGACTCTATTAGGCGTTAAGGTAGTCATACATTGACTACTGACAACCATAAGTATATTCTAAGATTAAGGGTGTAGCAAAATAAATAGTGTTTTTGGGTCATTGTAATGTCTACTTTCATTTGCATGAAGAATTCTTAGGTGAGTTTTTTCTCTAGTGTGTTTTCATTGACCTAGGGTTTGTAGGAGAAAATCAAGTGGTCATTTTTTGCTCAAGTTTGCTTGAATTTTATGCATTTCTTTTGAGTTCGTATATGTTGGTATAAGTTAATATTGTGCAAAGAGAAGGTTTAATTTTGTAGAATTTGTAAAGCCTAAGTATCAAAAGGAATCATAAGCTCTATGTTTAAACAAAATGAGTATCTCAATTAGTCAATCATCTACTTCAAAGTGAGCATTGGATAATCAATTTTATAGGTCACCAGGGAGACATGTGAATGTATGTCGCTCAAGTGGTATAACAAACATACTGCTTCACATGCATGAGGTTAGAGGGACACTCACATCACAGTAACAAGATGGTCCCTATTTTAAGATTGGTATAGAGAGAGGCAAAGCACGGTACCCTTTGGTGAATGCTTAGTATTTAGACTTGGTCAAGCTCATGGTTCCAAACATATTTGGTAATGTTGATTCCATCAAAGCCATGACAAAGAGATATGAGATATAGATCAAGAAAGAGCTAACAAGAAATTATGTAAAAATGATAATTTTCACAAAAGAATATATCTCTAATTTTTTGGTTTGAACCCATTCACTAATAAGGTCATAAATTTGGAGCATTCAAGTAGTGTGAATTGCAAAGAAACACCTACATAACAATGTTTATCCCTAGGCACATGGTGAAGGGATTAGACAAAAGATCAATCAAGTTGCCACCAAATGAGGAGCCTCTAGGCCTTGACACTTATATGGATTATTTCATTAAGAGGTACCATGCCTTCTTATGGGAGAGGATACAAAATTGAGAATGCTCATTCACCTCATGTACATAGCAGTTAATCTAGGGTGTGGCTAAGCTCTCTACAAAATGCATCATTAACCAAATTTCAAAAATCAGAAAGCCAAACAGATTTTCAAGAAACTTTCAGCATCTATTCTTCATGATCTGCATATTTTGTGGTCAAAAACCACAAAAAAATCACTATATTTTCGCGAATTTGAAAAAATAAAAAGTTTGTCCTTTTTTTTCTTTTTTTCTTTTTTGTCTTTGGTGTGTTTTGTCTAGAGCTTAGCCCGTGTCGTTAATCTACACACAATGGAAAATAATGAGTTTGAATACGTCATTCATTGTAGAAGGTATGCATAAACAATTGGTGTCAACTAGGGTTAATGACCAAAAACTTGAGTTTGGGTGGTGTTCTCTATTATGCCACATGTTTCTACATGCAAGGAGAGGACTATGGCATAAGAGTTTGCAGGTGTGAGATGATGATAATGGTGTCCCTCTTCCAATCCAATTCTAGACATACATTTGGGAAAAGCATTATGAAAACATCAATTACATTGTTTTTGAGGAATGTTTTGTAAGATTATTGTTGAATTTCTTTGGGGAGGACCAAATTAGATTGGCGTAGGAGATCTACTAGAGAGAACTCTTGATGTGGGAATTCGCCATAATTGGGGTGATTGGCTTTTACACACCGACACCACTTTCATCAAAGTATATATGGCTGTAGAGTTATCCTCACATTCTTGAACTTATTTGGCAATTGAATGAGTTAGATAAGGCTCATTCAAGAGGGCAAAAAAAGTGATATTTACTCCCAAATTCTACTAAGTTTTCTGACTTGTTGGCAAGAGATAAGAATGGATTGGATCAAATTTATCCAATCTTGCAATCCTATATAATGGGCTTGGAATGTACAAGAGTCCTTGACCATAAAGGATTTATAAATTAGGTTAGATCAAGCATCAAAAGGCATGAATTATTATATTCACAAGGAATTATATCACCATCAAAAAGGTAAACAAAAAAGAATAAAGTGGATAGGTATCATGGGGGGATAAGAGAAATGAATAAAGATAAATCCATATTACCTTGGTGCCCATGCAGATGACAAGATCTCATCCTTATAATACAAAAGATGTTGGCTAATGCATGAGCCCTAATTAGAAAAACCTCTGCAAGAGAAGATAGGCTGACTTATCAAAGGGATCCTATTGCTCTAGCTACACATTATGCCTGTGCAAAAAGTAAATACAGAACTCAAGAGAAATAACAATTTATCATTACCCCTAAAGAGAAAACTGCATAAAGACAAAAGGTCATTGTTCAGGAGAGTGGAGGGGAAGCCAACTATGGTGGAAGACATTGTAAAATAAATTGTAGTGAGGAAAGCACAAAGTTAGTCAGGCCATGTCTTCACCCCAAGGGTTCTAATGCATGTCATCATGAGGAGTAGAATTGAGCTAAATTTGAATTATTCTGATGATGATACAAATGATATAAGGACCCTATCATGTGATCAATTCATGGCAGACGATGAATTCATCAAGGCATAGGAATTCATAAATTTTGTCATGAGAATAAAAAGAGATGAATATCAAAATAAGGTTGATGAAGCAAAGAATAAAGAAGACCCCTCATAATGGGATGAAATTTCTCAAAATATGTTGAAGAAGATGAGCTTTGATGTTAGTGAAATGAATCTTGTAGAAAGAGATAAGTTAGTGCAGAGCAGTGATTTCTCGTTGCTCCCAAACAGAGACATAACCTCTGCACTTGTTCTTGATACAATAAGAAGGTAGGATGAAGAAGTATTTATGACTGGAGAGCAAGCAGAGAAACCCTTCTTAGTGTGTGTGTGTGTATATTTGGGTACCTGATAAGAGAGACACAACACATCAATAAGTCATTGCATTAGTGTAAAAAGGTTAGATAAACATACAAAACCCACTAATATCGGCCTATTGCCTTCTAACTAGGAAGAGTGTGATTAGTAACATAATAGCCCTCAGATTATGCTACAATCAGTGACATATATGACCTAGCATGAAGGATTTTAGTTTAAAAACAAGCTAAAAAGATGAGAAAACATGCATCCTATCTTTAAGAATGGAAATGAGAATAATGCAAAAGCGTGAAATAAGAAGTGAAATGTGATTCTAAGATTAATCTAACAACATAACAATGCATTTACAATCTAAGGTGAAGGCTCCTTTGCTCTCAAAAATGGCTTATATTTATAGAAGAATGGGAGAGAGAGAGAGAGGGGGGGACAAGGCTCATTTATGAGTTAAGGGACTCATTAATGGAGGTGTAAGAACCATTAATGCCTTGGGCATTAAGGAGGTATGGAGGAGGCATGGACTTAAGGCATTTTCATTAATAAGGCATTAATGAAAGCCTTAAAGGAGCATGGGGAGAGTGTAAGAGGATGGCTTGAGAAGGTGGACTTGAGAAAGTCATGCTTGAGAAAGTGGACTTTCTCAAGTGGGTTGAATTGCTAAGCATTCCTTAATGGAATGTGACAACATTAGGAGGTGGGTTAGGGAAGAATTAGGATTAGGATTAGATTAGCAAGGGTGAATGGGTTGAGAAGGGTTAGAACCCAGGGTAGAAGTGGTTGAGATAGGTTAGGTTGGGGGTTTAAGGGAATATTAATTAAATGAATTAAACTTATTTAATTCATTCAAAAATAGGAATTTAATTATTTAAACAATTTAATTGTTTTTTTAATAATTAGGGGACTACAGCCATTTTAATTAAATTAAATAGGCTAGGGGCATGGGTTAATTTGCAAGTGGGTAATTGATTTAGGGATTTATTTAATTCCTTTATAATTAAATACTATATCCATGTTTGAATTTGGTTTGATTTAAATGGGTTTGAATTAATTTGAATTGTATGGCTATAATAGTTAATATAATCCAGTGATAAAAATCACCTAGGACATTAAATTGATTCGAAGAATTATGCCAAGCAGTAACAGGGTCATTTGGACATAATCGAGGGTATGATCACACTTAGGGAAAATAGGGTCCATAGTTGGAATAGACCAAATTCAGGTGGTTACATTTGCCCCTCTTTGAATTGATGTGCGAGCAACACATTGATTCAAAGAAAGTTTTCGATTTTAACTTCGGAAAGATTGAGAATCTCGTTCTTGGTTGTTGAATGAAATGCTGATGAGATCAGTCTCGCACTTGATCGAACCAAACTGATAGAATTGATTTTGAACTTGGTTGTTGTCCAAAGATCAATAAAAGATTTTAAAGATACCAATTCTGAACTTGGTTATCGTCCAAAGATTAATAATATTGATTCTGAACTTGGTTGTCGTCCAAAAAGTCAGTACGAAGCTGCCAGGAGCTTAATAAAAATCTTTTAAAATGAGGAAACATAAGATATCAGCTCATGAGAACCAAATATTTCTATCTAATAGTTCTGACTTTAGTCAAGGAAACTGTTATGCCCCTAGTTTGTTTGATAATGAAGTTTGTTTGATAATGAAGTCATTTTGATGTTGTTTCGAGCAAAAAGTTTAATTGATGATAGTGTGATCATGCCCCCTCAGAAACAAAATCGAAGGAAAAGAATAAATCCCTCAGTTGAAAGAACGTATCACTTGCAGGAAGCAGTTTAGGACAAGAAAGAATAGATTAGAAGAAGTGAAGGAAAAAGGTGTGTTTAAAAATAAACACACAATTATCAAGTTAATTATGTGAAAATGTGAGTTCGATTTTGTTCCCGATAGATCAGAGATTTCAAGAATCATTGATTATATAATTAACTTGGATTTAGAAGAAGATAGAAATCATTTTTGAGCTCAAAATTCCTTATGCTTCTATTCCTTTTATAAATGCATCATGCAATCTCTAAATGCAGCTATATGTAGACTCTTAGGACTTGTCACTGATTAGCAAATATTGCAACATTTTATCATCACTGGGCGCTTTTCGGAATGGATACCACCTGATAGTACAAACATCACTAATACCCACTGATATTATGATAATATGAATACTATATTTTATTGAAATGTTGGAAATAGACTTAGGCATCAAGACATAGAAGCCAAGATAACAAAATAGTCACCTTCCTTTTAATATACTAGATTCTGATTAAGGCAAGATATTGGACCCGCAATGTCCTTGAAAATTCATGTCCTTGGGTACATTATGATTCATATACCTTAGTGAGAATATGGATCAGAAAACACACAAGGAAATTGTTTCAAACTCACCATAGTTTACACGTAACGAAGATCGAGATATATGCGGCTATCCACCCATAGTGGCAGCTCTTACCATAAACATCCAAGTTAGGTGAAATTTATAGGATCATTTGAAACAATCACCATACGCAGAATTTCAAGAAAACATTATGCCCCCTATCCTTGCGACTCTTTGTCTTTGCGCAGACGTCATTGAGCAACTAAGAAGACATAATAAATTATCAATTGAGAATCAATCAAATAAAATTTATAATTACCTAGATGCCCCTAGTTGAAAACATCATCAGGACATAAAAGAATCATAATCAAACCAATAGAAAACTGTGTGTTTAACTAGTACTTGTTCATTCATTTGTCAAACACAGTAAAGATTCATCAATTAGAAAATTGTAATACAAGCAATATGGTGTTCCATGTCGGTGCATTGATAGGATAATTCATTCATGTTTGCGATCCAATATAGTCTTGTAGGAACTGCGTTAATGTAAATGTCATGTCTGGATATGTGATGCTTGAAAAGACACCCTTGTGAAAAGTGACATTGTTTTGCATGTATCAAGAAATAGTGTGTCCGTGAGGCAAACCAACCTAGAGAAACCTAGCAATCGCAACTGACTATGCCAGCAAAGATGCCCCCAATGCAGAATGACTTATTCTTAAGACGTAAAGATAGACAAATCCCAAGCGAGGATAAGATAGTCATTTAGGAAGATAAAGTCAGCGTACGAGCACAGGCAAAATTGTGAAGGCCTAGTATCAGTGGTGCATTGATAGATGGAGCGCAAAACACAAGTGACGCTTGACTGCCAGGTTTTCACCACTCGACAAGATATTTTTCTTTTTTTTTGCTACCAAGATGCCTATTTTACCAGGTGCTCATCAAGGCACTTTTTCTCTTTTTTGATTTTTTTGCTATTTTTGCTTTTTTGAATGTTTTTGTAGTATCAAGGCGCCTGTTTACCAGGTTTTCACCAAGGATACCCTTTTCTATAGGATCTTTTCCACTATTTTTGGATTTCTTCAAGATCAATTTTCTGAATGTTTTTGGTGTTTTTGCAAGAACTTTTTTCTATACAGGCTCTGCTAGCCGAACATTAAGCGTAGAACCGCTTCAAATGTAGAGTGTTGATAGGATCTAGAAGAACATCTCCCTCAGGTGTAGCTAACTGATAAGCTCCAGTCCCAAAAGTAGCAGTGATAACATAAGGTCCCAGCTAGTTAGGTTCAAACTTTCCTTTATGTTCCATGTTAGGCTGGTTTTTAGGATTCTCCTTAAGGACGAGATCTCCTACTTCAAATTTGTGTGGCTTTACCTTTTTGTTGTAACCTTTGGACATAGGTGCTTGATACACTTTGAGGTGATCGAACGCTTGTTGCCTGCGCTCATCTCGTAGGTCTAGAGCATTCACCCTATCTATGCGGTATTGCTCATCAGTAACCAGTCCTTGTAAAGATATCCGCAAAGATGGGATTTCAACCTCAATAGGGAGTACTGCCTCAGCGCCATAGACTAGAGAAAATAGTGTGGCCCCAGTAGGTGTTCGGATGCTTGTTTTGTAGGCCCATAGTGCCAGATTCAGTTGTAGATGCCAGTCTCTACCAAACTTGCTTACAGTTCTGTGTAGGATCTTGAGAATATTTTTGTTTGATGCCTCAGCCTGTCCATTACCTTGACGATAATAGATTGAGGAGCAATGTTGAGTAATATGGAACTGTTCACAAAGGTCATCAATGTCTTGATTTCTAAATTGGCCCTCATTGTTTGTCACAATTGAAGAGGGTATCCCATATCTACAAATAATGTAGTTCAAAATGAACATAGCCACCTGTTTGCCAGTGGCTTTGATTAGCGGCACGGCTTCGACCCACTTCGTGAAATACTCAGTGGTTGTAATGATAAACTTGTGTCCATTTGAAGAGTTGGGATATATTTGTCCAACCAATTCAAAGGCCCATCGCTAAAATGGCCAATGTGTTATAAAAGGTATAAGTTCTCAGGCAGGAGCATGGATGAGGTTTCCATGTGTCTGGCATTTAAGACATGCTTTTGAAAATTGAATAGCATCTTTCTCCATGGTAGGCCAATAATAGCCTACTCTGAGCAGTTTCTTGGCTAATGAAAAGTTGTTTGAGTGTGATCCACATACACCTTCATGGACATCTTTTAATGCTAGATCGGACTCTTCGATTTCTAAACACCGAAGAAGTGTACCGTCGAGACCACGTCGATATAGGTTGTTAGTTATGAGGACGTAACGCAATGTTGTCCTAATCAGGGATCTTTTCTCATTTCTAGATAGACTGGCAAGAATGGTTTGGTCAGAAATGTAAGCAATGATACTGGCATACCGAGATTGATCTAGGGTATTTAATGTACATATTATCTGGTATTCAGGGTTAGCAAAGGCAGGATAGGATATTTCTTCCACCAGGAAGTCATAGCGGAATTGATGCTCCTCCAGTTGTAACATAGATGCGAAGGTAGCCATAGCATCTGCAGCCTTGTTCTCTAATCTTGGTATCTGTTGGAAGGTGACGAAAACAAAGTACTTCTTCAGATCATCAACTAGTTGTTTGTAGGGCATCAACTTTTCATCTTTTGTTTGATACTCCCCATTGACTTGATTGATAATTAGTTGGGAGTCACCATACACATGTAAGTCTATGATCTTCCATTCCATAGCTAGCTTGAGGCCGTTGACCAATGCTTCATATTCTGAGATATTGTTGGTGCATGGAAACATCAATTTGTAAGATTTGTGAATCTTGTATCCTTGTGGAGTGATGAAGAGGAACCCGGCTCCAGATCCTTGTTGAGTGAATAAACCGTCAAAATACATCTTCCATGGATGTTCTGTGAGATGCATGATTGTTTCATCAGGGAATTAAATTAGTAGAGGTTCATCATCCTGGAGTGGTGAATTAGCCAATTGATTTGCAAGTACCTTTCCTTTGATAGCTCTCCATTCTACATATTCAATGTCAAACTCACTTAGAATTAGGACCCATTTTGCCAAACATCATGTTAGTGTTGTTCTGCTCAAAAGATACTTTAGAGGATCAATCTTAGCAATGAGCTTCACTGTATGAAAGAGCATGTAGTGTCTCAATTTTTGTGATGCGAAGACGTCTGCTAAGCATGCTTTTTCAATAATGCTATAATTGAGCTCATAAGTGACTAGTGTTCTACTAATGTAGTAGATAGCTCGTTCTTTCTTTGTTTCATCTTCTTGCACGAGTAATACTCCTAGGGATGTAGTTGTAGCTGAAATGTATAGGAGTAAGGGTTTTCCATGAATAGGCGCCATAAGAATAGGTGGTGCAGCCAGATACCCCTTCAATTCTCTGAAGTTTGCTTCACAGTGTTCATCCCATTTGAAGGTAACCCCTTTATGTAGTAGCTTAGTGAAGGGTTGTGCCTTATCTGCAAGTTGGGACATGAATCTCCTGATAGACTGGAGTCACCCTTGTAGCGTCCTCATTTGACTAATATTACATGGAGGAGCCATCTCTAGAATAGCTTTTACTTTTGCAGGATCTACCTCGATTCCCTTCGCGGATACTATGAATCCTAGGAGCTTCCCTGATTGGACCCCAAAGGCACATTTCTTTGGGTTGAGCCTAAGTTGGAACTGTTCCATTCGATCCAATATCTTTCTTAGGTCAGAAATGTCAGTACCTCTTTCCTTAGATTTAGCCAATGTGTCATCGACATAGTCCTCCATATTCTTATGCATCATGTCATGGAATATTGTTGTCATGGCTCTTTGATATGTTGCACCGGCATTCTTTAACCCGAAAGGCATGACATTCCAGCAAAAGGTGCCCCATGCACATGTGAATGCGGTTTTCTCTTGATCCTCAGGGGTGATCTTGATTTGATTATAGCCTGAGAATCCATCCATTAATGAATACATCTGAAAGCCTGCTGTAAGATCTATGATCATGTCAATGTTTGGTAGAGGGAAGTCATCCTTTGGACATGCTTTGTTTAGGTCTCTGAAGTCCATACAGATCCTGATAGATTTATCTGATTTAGAAATGGGGACCACATTGGAGATCCACCCTGCATAGGCAATGACTCGAATAAATCCATCTTTCAACAACTTTTCTAGCTCTGCTTTTACCAGTAATGCAACATGAGGTTGCATCTTTCTAAGTTTTTGTTTCACGGGCTTGATCCCAGGAGCTATAGATAAGTGGTGCATGATGAGATTAGGATCTAGCCCTGGCATATCAATGTAAGACCATGCAAAGTTGATCTTCTTCTCCTTCAAGAACTCTGTGAATTGTACCTTCTCTTCTTCTAATAAAGATTGTGTCAGATGAACTATTTGAGATTTTCAACAGTGCCTAAGTTTACTGGCTGTGTTGGTTCAATCAATACCAAAGATCTTTCCTAAAAGTGTTCAGGGAGGATATCAAGAGTCTCATCCTTTGGCGCCTCTGAGAGGTTTTCACCATTGGATATGTCTTTTTTCTTTACTATTTTGGGATCTGATACTGCCACAGAGTG
>MU228139.1:475281-485339 GCA_018584345.1 Thuja plicata
TGTTCAGGGAGGATATCAAGAGTCTCATCCTTTGGCGCCTCTGAGAGGTTTTCACCATTGGATATGTCTTTTTTCTTTACTATTTTGGGATCTGATACTGCCACAGAGTGGTTTTCACCATCAGTCCGCTTTTTATTTTTATTTTTCAGTTTGTGACTAAGAAACTTTATATCCTCCTGTGACATGTTCTCGCTCCTTGCTTTGGTGGAAGAAAGGTAAGGTTCACAAGCATTGAGATAAAAAGCTAGGGAGTGGTCATTGGAAAATTTGAGGATAGGAGTAGGATCTGTTTCAGTCCAATCGATTAGGTCTAGATGTACCAAGGTTAGGGAGTCATATTCTGGGAAGGACAGCATCGTGTTAGCATCAAGACCATTAACCGACATGACACGGTCTGTTAAGTTAATTTCTTCGATAGTTAGATCAATAAGAGTGAGATCATCGTAAAAAGGGTCGTTGTTAGTCATATGTGGACCAAACTCTAGCGACTCGTTAGTAGAAGTCTCATCATCATCTCTCTATAAAAGGAGGCTTCTTTCTTGTAGCCTATGAAATTTTTCTAGACTTATGTATTCACCAGTGTCTCCATCAATGATCGGGGGAATGAACTATTCTTCTACTTCAAGAGGATCAATATCATGGAAAGTTGTGTCAGATAGTTTACTAGGAGCCGAGGGAGCTACAAACATGTGAATTGTATCTATTCCAATATCTTCAGAGGCAATAGATAGTCGATCCCATTCATAGTCATGAGAGTCCGTGACATCATCATCAGATCTATTTAAATATTCAGCGATGTTTATCTGATGTACTCAGTTAGCTGCTTGTAGATCAAAGTGGGGTAGATCGAGGACATGTAAAATTGTGACCAATTGCCCCCAGTTAGGATGTAAATTCTGTGGTCGGGGTACCTCTTGAGTGATTGTTGCTATGGTGTCTCCTACCTCTTGAATGGGAGGTTGTGCTAGTAAAGGAGTGTGAAGATCCTATGGTACCTCAAAGCTGGGTACATAGCGTTCTCCTTGATATTCAGGATTCTTTGTACCAATATGTAGTAATCTTTCATAAGGCCATGGTTCTAGTACTATCTCATCTATTTTATCGCTCCCTATCTCAGAAGGTGGACTCTCCTTGGAAGCAGGTTTATCAATTTTAGTATTAAAACCAAGTCCTGTTTTATCTCTGGTGTTGCAGAACTCCATGGGTATAGGTTCAACAATCCCTTGGCCTGTGTCATTTAGAGGTCCCTTTCCTTTGTAACCCATTTGTGTGAGGAAATCATATCCATTTCCATACTATTTTGGGGATATCTTTACATGTTTGACCTCAGATTCTACCGCTTCGCCTTTGTAAAGCCAATCCAAGACTACCTGTTCTTCTGTGTTATCTGAGGAAGATGTGGATGCCTTTACCATGCCAGTTGCCTTGTGTACTTTTGGCTCTTTGAATGCTAGAGGTGTGAATGTTGATGAAGGTTTTCCATAGGATCTCGGTGACACCGGAAGTTCTGTCAGTGAGGGAGTTAGATCCAGCTTGTACTCTCCCATACCTGTCTCTTCAAGTTTCAAGGTCTTGCTAAAACTCTTCATAACCATGTCTTTGGTAGTTTTAGGAGCAACTGCATCCATAGCCTCTTTGTTGTGTGGGATCATACTACCAGCTTTGATATTGTTGCAAGTGTAGTTAGCATCTGTAGGAATTGTCACTTCCACCCCATTATGTGGGAATTTTATGCATTGGTGGTAAGTGGACAGTACAGCTTGCATTTCGTGAATCCATGGTCTCCCTAGTAGGATATTGTAGGCCAATGGTAAATCCAGAATTTGACATATGACGTTTCTCTCAATTGGTCTGACTCTAATAGGTAGAGAAATAAGACCCCTAGAGGATCTTTCTTCCTCGTCATAATCTTTGATGGTTATCTTGTTTCTAGTGTCAATTGTTTGTTCTGAGAGACCTAGTCTCCTAATTAGATCCAGTGTACAGATATTCAATCATGCGCCTCCATCTATCAACACGCGTCTAACACGGGATTTATGAATAAGGACTTCAATATGGAGGGGTTGATTATGTGGATGGGTCAATGACTTGTCATCTTCTTCAGAAAAGGATAGGTAATGTGGCACTGAGATGTGGTTAACCATCGCTTGAAACTTGTCTATATCAATATCTTTTGGAACATTAGCAATGTGTAGAGCCTGTTCTAGGATTTCCCAATGTACCATGGATATCTTGAGCAACTCAAAAATATAAATTTTGGCAGAGGTTCGTTGCAATTGGTCTACCAATTCATATTTTTCTCCGAGGATAGTGACCATGTGTCATGCTACTGGTTTAGGAATAGTTACAATAGGAACCTTGGATGCTGACGTTGGTGTCAATTTTGGAGGTCCTTTGATTGTAACATGTGCTTAGCTCTGTGTTACAGCATTTGAGTGGGATGAGGCACCTTTAATTGTGATCACATTGATGGATTCAGTTTTAATATCAAGCATATTGATCACATTGTCACTTTTGGAATAGGTGTAGTTTACCTCATTACCCTTCCCTTTAGATGTTTCTCCTTGATTGTAATTAGGAAAGGGTTTGTTGAATGCTGTATGATCCTCATTGGTAGTATGTCCGTCTACTTTGATCTTACCTCCTTCAATGAGGTCTTGGATGACATGCTTAAGTTTGAGACAATTATTAGTCTTGTGTCCCTTGTTTTTTGCGAAAGACACAGTAAGAGTTATCATCCCACCACCTGGGTTTGACCATTGGTTCCCATGGTTTAGAATCAGGAATCGTAAGAACTTTGTTGTCCACCAATGTTTTCAAGGCAGTCTCAAGAGGTTCCCCCAAAGGAGTGAATGTTCTTTGGGGTTTTGAAGTCCATGTTCGTTCCTTGTTGTTATCATTGTTTTCTTTGGACACGGGAGGTGTTACCTTAGCATCTTTGCTTGCTTGCATGTCATTGGTTAGATTAAATGCCTCGGGTTTAGGATTAATGTTAGAGGCATTGACCACTCCGTCATTAACAACATTCTTGTTTTTTTTCCACCATTTAGGTTTGGAGTTGGGGTTATTGGTTTTGCTTTCATTTTGAAGGGTGATCTCTCCCCTTTTGACCATGACTTCCTCAATACGGATGGCATTTTTAATCATTCTATCGAAGCTAGGAGAGTCTTGCATTTGTAGAGCATAGCTCAATTCAGGTACTAGATTATTAACAAAGATTTCCATCTTCTCTATTTTGGGAATGACCCTTGAATATCGTGCAAAAATATTTCTCCATCTTTGTAGGAAGTGTGTGAATGATTCTCCAGTTCGTTGTTTGGTGTTACATAGGTCCATCATAGTTACATCATTTTGGATGTTGTAGGAGTAATGTTGAATGAATCGTTGGATCAACTCCTCAAATGTCTTGACCTTAGGGTTTAATTTTGAGAACCATTCCATGGTGTTCCCTCCTAGAATTCATGGAAACAGTCGCATGAGGTATGTAGGTTTGTGCATGTACCCAATGCTTAGAGCACAAAATTCTCTTACATGGTCGTGTGGATCAGTTTCTCCCATGTACTTGTCATACTTTGGTCTTGCCACGTTGGGAGGAAACGGGACCATAGTGATACTCTTTTCAAAAGGGAATGGACAAATGGCATCCAAAGAGTATTTTGTTTTAGGTTTCTCCTTCTCCTGTTTGAGATTTGTGAGCTCTGTTTGCATCAGATTGAGCTATTTGTTGAGAATAGATATTGGGTTTGGTACCTCCTTTTCCTTGATTTTTTCCACGTCATAATCTTTGGGTAATTTGACACCTGTGGATGCTAGATGGAGGAAGTATTTTTCTTTATCATCACTAATTATCCTTTCCAATTGATTGTGGATCCGTTTACTTTGTTTGAGATTTTCGTATTCGTCTTCAGGGATCTCCTCTTCACTGTCTGATCCAAATGGATTATGTTCAAACTTGGGTCTTTCTTCCTATTCCGTGCCTTCAGATTTTTCGTGTTTGCCATCATTAGAACCCTCAAAAGCCTTACTCCATTCGTTAGTGTTGCTATCCATTTGAGGAGAATCTAGATCAAAAAGGGAACTGCGAGAATTTTATCCTTGAAAGTGTGGTGTTTTAGGAGGCACTTTTGATCCTTTAGTTGTGTACTGGTTGCGTCTTGTGTTAACCATGAAGTTTGTTTCTCAACTTTGTTAACGTTTCCCAATAGTGCAAATAAGGATTCCAGATTGTTCAAGTGGGCGTGTCTAGGTAAAAGTAACTGTTTGTTGTTGGTGAATGTAAATAATGCCAGCATCAGAGGGTTAGGATGCCCTGATAGTGAGCTGGGAACCAAGTTGTTGATAGAAAATGGGTAGACCACACGTATTGAACTGATCGTGAAAGACTGACTAAGCATGCAAGGTGGATGTTTCGAAAGTGTTTTGACAATATATCAGGGAGACCAAAAGAGACAACAGGAACCAGCTAAAGAGCAAAAAGGGTATCCTAATCCACTGAGACTTTCTAAGGAAAACTCCTACAAGTTCCCACTATCATGAATGTGAGCTCCTAGATGCGAGCCTCTGATGATACCAGATGCAATCCTAGAATCTGGATGTGACTACTTGCTGACTAAATGCGATCCAAAATACCAAATGTGATCCTAAACACTGAATGCGACTTGGGAAATACAGGATGCGATCTTATGATGTCTTTGTTAGTTTTGGTCAGTTCTGAAAAGTTCATTTTTGAAGTGCGTGAAGTTGCTTGTTTCCAGATTTCGTTAAGAGGTGTTGTAAGGTGTGAAAAACACTTGTACTCCATGGTTTGAAAGTTGTTGATTTTTTTAGGAACTTATCTTTTTAATGATCTTTTGAACACGTCAAACAGTTTTGCATTGTTAGGAGGGTGAAACAAACACTCATCTTTTCCTATTCTCTAGGTGGAGGATGAAAATCTTTGCTCGTTGACTCAGGTACATACTCAAATGCTAATCAGAATATAGCCATCACCAAGCACGCAATGGCTCTAGTCATGATGTTTTATTTGAATTGTATGGCTATAATAGTTAATATAATTCAGTGATAAAAATCACCTAGGACATTAAATTGATTCGAAGAATTATGCCAAGCAATAACAGGGTCATTTGGACATAATCGAGGGTATGATCACACTTAGGGAAAATAGGGTCCATAGTTGGAACAGACCAAATTCAGGTGGTTACACTGAGGATCAAGGTTTAACCGAAAATATGAGACATTGGCAATTTTGGCTATGGCCCCTAATACAAGTATGCCAAAAGTGGTTGATAGCATTCATGAGTTGAAGGGAAACATGATTATAAAAAGAGTAATAGATACTCTTGCCCCCCAATCTGCATCATTGGCAATGACCACAATTTTGTTCACTGAGGCCACATTCAAAAAGTTTTAAGCTGATTTTGACACGTTGTAGAGTAGTACATGAAGATGGTTATGGAATTGAACCCATTGAGATCTCTTTAATTGACATCCCGAAGTACACCAATGTCTCTTGTCTCTACTTGATCAAGCTCTGCAAAACCTTTCCCATTAAAATAGGTTTACTTGCAGAGATCAAAGAATTAAAAGAGCAGATTAACGGATGCAAGGATGATCAGATGAAAATAATTGGCAATCTTGTAGCAAATTTGATTGATTACGAGGCGATGATAAAAGGAAGGCGTATTTAGACTTCAAATCATTTTTTTTCAAACATGAACAAGAAAAGGGTGACCTGAAAGTAATAATAGATTGATGGATGCCTAAAAGTGCAATAATAAGACAAGTATTCAAATGTGTCAGATTTGATCTAGAGGCTCTTGCAGAAATAAAGGTAACAATCATATGATGATGATACTTGAAGAAGTTGTTGCCTATATTTTGAAACTTGATAAGCATGCGAAGGATAAAATAAATTGGATTGAAGTAGTGGAAAAGTGATTCATGTTGGATATCTGCGATGATGGTCAAGGGTATAGACACTTAAAATTGTCCTTATATAATTAAATAGATATTTTTATTTATTTAAGTATTTAATTAAAAAATTCTATTAATTAAATAGATATCTATTATTTATTTAATTGATTTGTTAGAGTCTTCCCCTATTGTTTGAATAAATACTCCTATTTATTTAATTATCCACTCCCACTTTCCTTTCTACTATTTATTAAATAAAAGTCTTTATTTATTTTATAAAGTCATGATCCTCTTCCTTCTAATTCCCACCAATCATTTCCACTCACATAGACCAACTCTAATTTGTAGGCATGTGACAAATGGTGTTTGTCTCTTCATTTGACTATTTCATTCTCAACATGTCTAAATTCAATGCATATTGTAATGTATTATGAAAAGTCAATATCCTCTACCTACCACTCCCTCTCATCCCTCCATTGCATTAACCTCTTAATCTCCTTTATTCTCAATATTTCCTACCTACTCTCTTATCCTAGCCACTCATTCTACCACCTCTTAATCTCTACCTTTGATTTTCACGAGGACTTCTATAAAACAGCATTCTCTTATCTCATTTGACCCCTATGCAATCCTATGAGTTTTGGCATACTTGTGAACTTGTGGTCTTTGAGAACCTTTGCTACCACCATTATCATCTTGTCATCACCATTATCAACTTCATATTTTCATCATCTTCCATCAATTAACCACACTTCATTCCTTATAGCCTCTTGTGCATGTGCTTCAAAATGTAAAAGCAACCCATTTCAATACAAGATCTTAAAGGATAGGAGGACAATGGAATCAAGCGTTTCGTAGATGCATATAGGTATATCTTTGTTTATATTCATTGTTATGTGTTCATAAAGAAGTGTTCCATTGATATGATGGTGGTTAGTTTTGTGAATCTAGCTTGTTGTTGGGCTTGCTAAATACGACATTAAATAATTTTTTTACACTAACGGTAATTTTTTATAGTTCCAATAAAGATACTAGGGCAATTTCCAATGCAAAATATGTTGTGCATAATGTGAGAACATTCTTGCCTAATAAATATCTTTGTACATGGGGGTTACAATTCTTAGATATTGTAATAAAAGATACCCCCTAGGTCTAGCAAAGCCTAAAGTACAAAAGAGAACAACATATTGTCTCATGTTCATTGGCCACAAATCCAAGAGTCTTGAATATTAAAGATAGTTACTTTATAGAGACAATTAGTTGGAAACACCAATAGACACTATTCAAATATACAATGAACATGAGACAAACAAAAGCAAAGCATCTACCATTCAAATATACAAATGGCGCATGTATGTACATGAGTGACTGTAATGACACTTCTCAGCAAATGCAAAGAAGCAAGTAAAAAATATAGGTGTCATCAATCTTAAGAAACTAATCAACTAACGATGGAATGCCACCTCCACAAAACAAGAATACAAGTATCTATATATAAATGCTTCATCTCTGAAAATATGCATGGGTAACCAACATTGCATCTACCTAGTTTATAGAAATAAATACTAGAAAGCTCACTCCAATGTGAAACTGAAGAAGAATTAGCACCAATACTAGAACCCCCCCTCCCCAATAATGTTGACAAGGGAGAGTCCTAACAAATCCATTGAAACTATGTGCCACCATGTAGTTCATGAAAGAGAAGCAATAATATCCAAATGTGCACAACAAAGCACCTACAACTAAAAATAAATGTGCAAACCAAGGCACACACTCATGATGCAAGAATAAGTAGGATTCGTCGTTGTTTATAGGGACACCACTTGACAAAGGTGTGATGGTAAAAATTAAGTTATGACACAAGCCCCCCAGTGCAAGTGCAAAATATGGCACAACATGATGTGCAAAATCTTCAAGAAACATAGAAAATAGTGTCATTGCATCTAAAAATAAAAATGTGCATTCAAAAGGCGCCTATAATGTCAAAAAGGACATGTTGGAAGTACACAAAAAATATCTCAAAATAAGTCATTGCACACAAATAGAACCTTTCCAAGTGCCAAAACATCAAGTAATCAACTAAAATGTCAAAAAATGAAAAATTGAAAAAGAAGTACATGTGAAAATAAAACATAAAGAGAAATAGCTAGATCGTGAAGGCCAAATGCAAATTGATCCAAAAAATTTAATGTGCAAACCTCACAATATTATGAATGATGATATAATGAATCCTTATAAGAGGAAAAAGCAAAACATCAGAGAAACCTTGGGTGAGGATAGAACAAGATCATGACATGGATCTTCCACATATGGCTTGAGACACACAAAGGACATCACCTAAGTAAGCTTAAGAACTAGAGTGAAAAGGGGCTTGAAGTAAAACACTTTTTTCACTGTAACATTTCCCACCCTCATTAGAAGGTTGCATATAAAGTATAGAACTTTACATGATACAACTCCAACCTTGAGAATTTTTCCAACGATTGCAAAGTTTCCATTGTGGAGTTTTGTGATATGATATTCTCTTTTGAAATATTAGAAAGCGTTAAGATAATTAGCATTCCAAACTAGTGAGTAAAACCTTGGAAGCATGGCAAATGTGAAATAAATTTAGTTCCTTAGAAACATAAACGATAAGTTGTGTAGTTCTTATTTTGCAAGCTATACCATGATATCTAATATGTGGAATAGAAAACATCTATTCACATTTTACACTAATTTTTGTTGTGTTGTTGTATATCAATAGCACTAGGAGGATTCATTGTGGTATCAAAGTGAAGGTCAAATACTTGATTGACCTAAGGGGACAATTAGTATATGTAAATACCTAGTATTGGACCTCACAATCACTTTTGAATAGCGTGAGTGACATTTTTTAAAAATAGAAATTGTTTGTACACAAGTGACAATACATGTCTATTTCAAAGATAGTAGAATTTGTTTGTCTAGATGAGACTAAGAGTATAAGCATCCC
Source organism: Thuja plicata (assembly GCA_018584345.1). Taxonomy (NCBI): domain Eukaryota; kingdom Viridiplantae; phylum Streptophyta; class Pinopsida; order Cupressales; family Cupressaceae; genus Thuja; species Thuja plicata. Next base: position 484,169 of record MU228139.1, read on the forward strand.
AAGGACCTGAAAAGGTAGGGACAAGAGGAAGAACTATCCACCTTCTAGACCCGTTGAGAAAGAGCTTCTAGCACTATTTGAGATCATTGAGATAGAATGCCTTGAAGATATCATTTGAGTGTTTTTAGAACAAGAAGGGTGTCATTTGAGAGATAACATGTAGCCCATTTCATGAGAGACTACCTAGCTTAGAACTTCACGGTATTAATGGTGCACACCAAAACCTAGATGGGCTCACTCAAGGTCTAAAAAGGTGGTTATCCCTACAAATTACAATGGGAGGGCTTTAGCAAAGAAGCAAAAGCATGGTCTTTTGGGATGTAATGATGTTTTAGTTTGACAAAATTCACTAGTAATGTTATGGCCAAGATTGCCACCTTTTAGTTGATAGATGAAGCATCTATAAGTGAGATTATCCAGAACATATTAGTGAAAGTGAACTGACTTCCATTGACTTTGACAAGACCTTGACATGTCAAAAATACTTGGCCTCAATATAATAAAGTCATTCAATGAAACAAAATCAACACTCGTGTCATATCTTGGGTAGGGGCCATGATCTATGTAAGTATCACTTTCCCTCAAACTCTTGCACATTAACACATGAAACGAGAATAAACCAAGAACACATGTTTTGGACAAGCATATTTAGCTTCATCTAGTCTTTGTAGCATCCATAAAACCAAGAGAATATATCAATGAGAAATATTTCGTGGAATTTATTTGATATGTTAGTACAACTAGAAAATCCTTCAATAATTGGATAGTCTCTAGCACATGTTTGTGCATGATGCATGGTGAGAGCTGGTAATTCACTTAGCATAATTACATCATATCAAGAAAACATTTTGGCATCTCAGAAAATTTTCAATTGGCTTTACGAACATTAAAGATGTAGATTACATGTCATGAGCAGACAAAGACGTTTATAATGTCATGGTCCAAGCATGTATTGTTTATGGCACAAATTCATACAAAGACGGTTGAACACAGAGCCCTATCAATGTAAGTCCATTACCAGCTTCTGTAGCCCGGGGGATAGAAGAACGCAAGTTTTGAAGAGGATTCAAACATATATTATTTTTTAGAAGTTCGAAGGTAGAACACAGAGAGAAACATAAAATTTATTTAAAATCTATATTATAACAAATAGCAATGCTGCCTGCACTGT
>MU228139.1:485801-501036 GCA_018584345.1 Thuja plicata
GCAGGATATAGATGCACTATAAATTATCATCCAAGAATATTGGATGTAGAACAATTTTAAATAGTTGTTTTGCTTATAAAGTGTCGACAATAATACATTCTGATAGTGTATTCAAACTAATCATTATCCTCTGCTTTAATCAAATCGGTCACTTCATTTCCTTATAAATGGTTTCTTAGATTTGTATTGCTCCATTGTTCGGGCATTGAAAATTGTATTATAAATGCAAGTATCTGTCCTTTTGTTCTTGTTACTGTGACACCAACTTGTCCAGCCTCCTCTGAGATTTGAAGGTTTAATATGAGTGTATTTATCAAGCCACCGTACATCCTCTGCATGTTGTGTTTTATCATTAGAGAATAGTTGGGAGGATCTTATACTAACACGCTTGTCTGGAGTAGTATTCTTCATGACATCTTCAGTTCTTTTATCATCACCTTCACAAATATTATTATCGTGGCATGTAGAAACAGGATGTTTTAAATGAGTGTTAAAAACAGAAACATTATGTCCTCTCCTTGCAGCTTCTTGTCTGATCAGTAAACATTCTTCAGTGATATCTGAAATTTTAAATTGTTTTTCACAGTGTGGACATACAATCGCCATTAGTGGATGGTCTAAAGTATGGGAAAACAAACCACTTTGAAGAGGTATTCCTTCACAGACACATACTTTAGATCCATGGGCAGAGTCTTTTGAATTTTCAATTGAAATGGATGTTTCCTGTGGCCTCTCCACAGGGTCTTCCCTACTTTGGAGTAGTCCATCCTTCGTTGGATCTAAAAGGCATTGTAATTGCTTTCTATCCCTTGAGAACCCAACAGGTTTCATTGGATGATCTGCAGCATAAACAAAGGAATCTTCCAGAGTGACTGTTGTGGTTGCTTGTATCTTGGAAATTTCAGGCAATTCATCTGAAAATTTCTCAACTGGTTTTGAAATATCATCTTTTGAGGATTGGAAATCTTCTTCACATGTTAAGCTGACAGTGGATAGGTCTTCATTAACATCCGGGGATAGAATCATTCCCTGATTAGAAACTGGTGGAGGATCAGTGGACAATATATTCTTGTTTGAAGATTGAACCCAGTCCTTCAAAGAGGTGGACTGGTTTCCATCCACAATATAACTTGATTCTTTTAAATTGTGGGGATGGTCCAGAGAAATGGGATCTCTTTTAGCATTGCATTCCATCGCTTCGTCTTGGTTGTGAGTGTCTAGACCCACTTGCACAGTTTCCATGTGATAACTGAAAGCATGCAGAGCACCTATGAACCTCTTTACATAGGAACAACCTTCAGTATCTCTAGTCATGCATAGATTAGAAAAATCCAGATCCTTGTAAGCAGATGAAAGAGGAAAAAACCCCACCAATTCATAATCCTCCCATGTTGCAACTTGACCTGTTGCTTCGCATGGAAGATCTAGAACAGAATGTGCATTAGACTTTCCTGTCCCAATTTGTTCCTTCTTCAACATTGTTTTCAGCGATTCAGCTTCCCACATAAATTGAAGTAATCCTTCTAATATGCTTGGATCAACCATGACATTTTTCAGAATACTTGATTGGGAGGCAGCCCAATCCATAAACACAATCATTCCAGGAAATAGAAGACTCAGTGCACTGCCATCAGACTGTTTAGCCTGTTTAACTAGAAATGATACAATAAGAGAACAAAACCTGAACAAGATAGACATACTTGAGGTACCTGATGTAGTGACAGCATTCTGAAGTGGATTATGTGTGTCATGGAAAAGAAAGATGATAACAACTATGACTTCAAGGATGGGAATGTTCCTCACAATGCTACTGCCAGCTGAGTATGATGCCTTTGGTGGAAAGACCAACTGCAATTCATTTATGCTATGGCTGAATAATTGCTGCAAGACATTCTCCGACTTGGATACTGCATCCTCCAGCTCCTCGAGACTAGGATAACGAAACTTGTTAACAATATAGAGTTGAAAAATTCATTGAAAACAAATTATTAAAAAAAGAGAGCTTAAAAGTTTTAATTAAACAATGAGAGTCAGATGTTATCTTCCAAACATGGTGTTGTGCAACTTGACTCAGCAAATAGATCGTCCATGCATGCAGTCAAAAGAACGTGAGTTGTGATATGTGACTAAGTTGAAGAAAAACACAATTCAATTTTACAAAGTTATTTGGAACATAACATCGTTATTGTTGCTTAAATTGCAACCATCAATATGGACTACATAGCTTGCCCTGCATCCTCTGACTCAAGAAGGTATTTGCAGATCAAAATGCAAGGGAACATTTGCACTCAAAAGAAAGATGCTTATACCATTAAAGACAGACAAAGCAGAGATGTGGAGATTACAATGATAAGAATGTCTGGCCTGGTTCAAGAAGCTCAATATCCAACAAGGAAAATAGTAAATACAAACATAAACATCTAAATAGAAGAAAGAAACTGATAGTTCTAACATTCTATGAACAAAAGAAGATAAGCTAGATAAGCAAGAAATGTTAGCAAGAACCAAAAAGAAGAGAGCTTCTGGCCAAAAGCATGATCAGAGGTAAATAGGAAACCACAAACCACAAATCATAGTCTTCAAAAGACACTACCACAGTATTATCCAAAGCTTTAGAAAGACAATACCAAAGTATTATCCAAAGCTTTAAAAGTGGCCCTGAAAATAAAAGTTGCATGCATAGTTACTTAGAGACTTGTAGCCTGACCCTTGATACTTGTCTCACATATCAGAAATACCTCCCCATATCCAAGATACATATGAGGACATCCTCAGCCATCAGGAGACATAGATGAAGTTTCATCCTGCCTCTATGCCTCTTGGAAGTATCCTTTCAAATCAGGGGATTTTACTATACAATTCTCTTAAATATATCATGTAAATTACATTGTTTTTTCTCCCTTAATGCTGATGTCTGGTTGATAAGAGATAAAAGAATCAAAGAAATAGACTAAAAGACTTGCAATTTTCTACCTTTCGCATTATCATTTACAAGCTTTTGCAATTGAAAAAAATGAATTTCTTCTCCAAACCCAAGGAGTCACTAGCAATAGAGGAAACAATAAAAACACTTAAGACATCAATGTGTACAGATTTTTGACAATTAATTGAAAAAAAGCCATCTCTAAGTAGCCCCATACCATGTTTTTAAAATAAGAGCATCCTCGTCCTAGTCCTGTTCTGCCACCTCAAGGATACTGCACTTCAAAATGTAACTGTTTGTCAAGATGATTAATATGAATGTCCATTTGATTAATCTTTGCTTTTGTTATCTATTTCTTAAGTTATCGATCTTTGTGCTAATTCATGCACGGCTTTGCGGGCTCAGAAAAAAAATTTAGGCATTGGGTTTGTTTTGGATTCATACATACAAAAACATATACAAATAAGAAATATATACACATTGCAGCAGTAATTAAATTTAGAATACCACATAGCAGCATATAATAAACAAAACCACCATAGAAAATTAAGAATAATATAATGCCATTTAGTCAAATCTGAATGGGGTAATATCTATTAATATTAAAATTAATAATATCCACCGTCAACAATCAGTCATTGCTGATCAAGGATCGACATCATATGGGTTTTCAAAAAATCATCACCATCCATATTTATTATTATATGACGTAGATATTGGTATATTAGAACAACCCCAAATGATGCCATTGGTACTAGCACTGTCATGCACGCTAGTTGCCTCGTCCTCAGTACTCAGTATGCTCTAGCTCGATATCCTACTTCCTTGTAGCCACTGTGTGATAGGTAGCGCAAATTGGAATGCACATACACTAAGTCCTTTGCTTTTTTTGAAAGCAATCGCTTGTCCTTACTGAGTGGATGAATAACTATGTGCTCTGATTCCTTTCAGATGCAAATGGAGTAGCAACCTATTAAGAAAAATTAAGAGACTATTTAAAAATTTAAACTATGAATGGAACTTAAAAATAAAAATTATAAAACTTGTGATTAAATTTGGATCACGAGAGGTTGTAGGTCTATGAATGATTAACCATGGAAGTAACAGTAGCTGTAAGTGTAAGAGCCTGGCTGGCTCTAACCAATCTCTGCTGTTGAAATTCTGATTGTTTCCCTGAATTTTGCATTTTTTTTAAGTTTTGGAGGTATATACGTTTTTTTGTATTTTTGGAAATATATGACTTTTTTTTAATTTTTCAACACTAAATGAAAATAACCAATGCAAGCAATTTTTTTTGAAAGGAAATTATAAACTAATCCCTAAAATGCCTTCTCCAAATTAATTGCAAACTTTTATTGAAAACTATTTACAATTTTTGCAAACTGTAAACAAACTCACTTATTATGGGAAACAACCTGGAAGTATTTAATATAGCTGAATTGAGTTCCTTTATTGGAAGCCACAATAATGGTCAATGTGTCTTCCACGCTGTAGGGAGAGGCATTATATATTTATTGCTGAACAACACCACCCTCGAACCCTTGTAAACACCACATAATATTAAGCCGTGGCCACTAGCTGCTGACGGCATTCATCCAAACCCCACGCACTGAATGTGGGTTGTATTTAACAACTACTAGCACCAGCAGTCTATTCAATGGAGGAAATATATTATTTCAGGCCCTCACGCCAAACACAAACCAAATTACAAAGCACCTGTTCAAACCAAGAGGAAGCACAAATCGCTGGGATAATGGCACCAGTTCTAAGTACAATGAGCAGCCAAGAATTCACAATTCATGCTCTCAATATTTCTGAAATCAAAACCCCAATGTCGCCAAATACCAAAGAGAAAGTTAATAGCCAATAGATGCCTCGAATTCTCCAAATGAATGTCTTTTATTACTCCTCCATCAAATTGCAGCTTCTCCATTACACTTTTCATAAAAACATATACTTGGCGTTAAGACATAAGCAATTCAAATATTTGAAATATTATAAACTAATATCCCTCATACTTCAGTTGGCGCCAAATACTAATAAGTCATTAATGAGGTATAATAATGACTTATCATTAAACAAGTTGGCTTAACTTTTAAATATAAAGTTTTCCAACTTTATAATTAATTAAGATAAGACTTAATTAATTATATTCATCCCATTAGCAATTCAACCATCAAATCGCCAAGCCAACACAAAAGGTACTGCCAGGCCTAACACCAAATCGTCCTGCCATTAATAGCATCCGCCCAGTAATTGACTTACCAAAAATAGCAAGTACTCCAATATAAATCCAATGATGAAGATAGAAGCAGGACCCCATAGGAAGATAGCATTGTGGAAGCGATATGCCACCAACACTGAGATCAACTAACACATAACTGACTTACTACAAATAGTAAGTCCAAAACTGGAAGCTCCACCGATGACCACACTGAAGTGGAAATACAATCTCTGACTCGACCACGGAGGCCTTCTAACCCTCCAATTAGCCTACGAAGGTCACTGATAGACCAATCCCGACTGCATCTCACGGTGAGCTAAAATGGGGACATTACAGTAACAACCTTGGATTTGTCATGAAGGGCATTAATGCTAAAGTCATTGGAGTGTAACAAATCCATGAAAATCTAAATTGCATCCCACATGCTAGGATCAATTAAGTGTCTACAAAGTGTTGCCTTGAACCCTTGGCTGACTACAAGATCTCTACACGAGGCAATCCTTGTCGACACAAAAAAAACCTTAGTACTGTGATATTTTGAACTTGATATGAAGGCAAGAAAATATAGTAGGGTTGGCATCTTGTTCAATCTCTCTCAAATAATATTTGTAGTTGTTTGAAGAAAGTTTCTTTAAGATCTTGCTCTTTTGTGTTTATGACCTTCATCTTTTCAATCATTGAATCAGTGACATCATATATCTCTCCCATAGAGGGTCTATATATTGGTATAACAAAACATACTCAATATGAGCTTGGTGAAACTGAGAAAATATTCAACACAATTCCACAAGTGTCATTGAAATTATCCACTTACTATTTGATGTCCTCACAGTGCTAGATTGCCTCCATATGGACTAATTTTGGATGTTGAACATTTTAGAAAGTACCTCTTGAATCTTCAAAATCCATCTTAAGATAATTGTGTTAGGTCTCAACAACCAATTAAAGAGAAATCAAAATTTAAAAAATTAAATATTAAAAATTAAAAAATCATAACTTCTTTAACAAGAAAATGTAAACTTATTTTTTAAAATTTAAATTACTAAAGTGAAAATATATATTTAAATATTTGATTAATCTTATTGCTTCACTTATCTTTAACAACTCCAGTTTTAAGAGCGTTATGAATATACCTTGTGACATGGTTTCTGATAAAGATTTGGATCTCTTCAACCCCAATATACGCATGTTTGATCTAATCAATTTTGGTACCAATTTTGTAATATAAGGTTGAGGGACTGAACTACACAAGGTGTACAAAATGATGTAACACTGAACCAATAAACCGGCTATTCTATAATTCTTGCTGTTGTCCATTATCAATTGAGCAATGTCTTAAGAACCTGCTTGCTTAGTGTAATGGCAGAGAATATTAATAACAAATGCACCATCCTTCACCTTTCCCTCACAATTCACTAACTTCAAAAATATTGCCCCTTTAGGGGACACTGCAATAACATTGATCAATGGTTCATATTTTGCATCCTCCCATCCATCGGAAATGAGAAATACCCCTAATTCAGCCCAAGAATCTCTTACGAGCTTCAACGACACCTCTACAAACTACACCTTTTCCAATAAGGTGCTATCCACCTCCTCATAACCCAAGCGCTAGTACCTCTTTGGTGCCACATTAATTGCTTTCACATGAGGTGAACTACTTTGTTGAGTCTTTCAAATGCCTTGGAATGAGGCACGCATTCATACCAAACTCAAATGTCTTGAAGACTTAAAAAAAAAAAACCTTAAGGTGTCAAAACTAGCCAGATTAGTCCAAGTGGGTTCATATGTGACATACCCACAAGCTTAAGCATGTCCCCTAGATGCATACCCACCCACTGCACCAATATTTGGAACTAGAATATATTGGACCCAAACCTCGCACCTCCCTGCAACAAACCAAAGACTGACAATCACAAAAACAGAGGTTTCAATGATAACAATATCTAGCCTACTTCAACAAGCTCAATGTCTGGCAAGAAAAATACCAATATAAAATTCTAAATAAAAGAACATATAAGAAACAATAGACTGATTGTTCTGATAATAGAAGAAGATAAGCTAATTAACCCACATCAAACAACTAAACCATTTTACTAAAGAACCAATAAAGTATATGCAAGAAATTTATTACAGATCACATTAGCAAGAGTAAAAAGAATAGAGCATTTGGTGAAAAGCGTGACTTAAGATAACTGTAGGAGCACAAATAACAAAACAATGTCTTGAATAAATGTTGCCACTTTATCATCTAAAGTGTTGAAGTAGTGACCAAAAGCATTATAATTTATAGATAATATAGGTAGAAAAGCAATATCCAGGTTCAATTTTTAACTGAAAAAATCTCATGCAATTTGTTGTACCCCTACAAAATAATTGTCATTTGTCAAGTTTCATACTAAAATTTCATCATTTTCTTGAGTGCAAAATGTGTTTCAAGCCTTGTCTTGTTTGCCCTGTGTGCAAGTGTCATCTTGTTGTCTTCTTTTTGTCTTATGCAAGATAAAGAGAACAAGCTTTCAAAAACGAGATGAATGAATTGATGACAGAAACTTCACTAAGGATATTAATTGTTTCTAACTCAAGGTTGGTGGTGGTGTTAAAGTCTCCTCTGATGATATGGCCATCCTCCTCCCACTGATCAGGCACCTGGATCCCTTTCCACTTATACTTTCTAATCATGTCCACTGTCAACCTTGAGAACGTCCTCTTTCTGACCACAAGATCATCCTTTGCATCAACCCAGTGGTCCTCTAGGTGTGGGATGTGGAGATACATGTTCCCATATGCCCTCTCAATCTTCCTCTCAAGATCAAAGTTTCTTCTTGCTTCATACAATCCTATAGCCCATAGCGCTCAAATTCTTCATATGTTGCCTCAGCTGCTACTTGTGATGGGCAAGTCTCACTTCCAAAGTTAAAAGGAAACCCCACCCCCTGCTTGTGTTTGTTCTTTTGAATCTTGTCATAAGCAAGTAGTTGTCTTGCTACCACCATGATGACCATCTTGTTTGTTGAAAATCTAGGAAGTTTCCTTGGGCAAACAGTACTTTCAAGTATGCAGATGTAGGTGAATTTTGGGAATTGGATGAACCATGACCCATGCATCTTGATCAACTTCTTAGCCTCCTCAGATAATCTCACATGTGGAGCCTCTTGCAACTGTCTCACAATCTTCATGGCGAATACATTGTTGAAATCTTGAAGTTCTTGTAGTTATGAAGATGCAACTGTGGATAGCATTCATGCACTAAGTACTCCCCTGGCTCTATACCACACCTCCCCAAACTTGCCAATGCAGGAAATTTGAATGCTCTAGCCAACATGTAGACAAGGTAAGATGTCATGTAAAATGCCTTAGTGTCCTTCATTGTCCTTAGTTGGTGATCAATGTTATCACTTATGTATTTCAAAGTTTAATTCTCTAATCAATAAATATTTCTATGTAAAATATACCCAGATTTATTCTCCTTTCACCTTCTTAGACTCTGATTTTGTGGAAGAAAAATCCGCTTCTAAAAAAATCAGAATTCAACCACCAAATTGCTAATGTTCTGATAGCACTCCAAGAGATTACTCGCTGGCAATTTGCGCAGAGAAAAAGTGTTCGACTGATGTAAAAAAGAAATGGAATGGCGTCTCTTATATAGGCATCTTCCACGAAAAGGCATGACCCCACAAAGGGCCGACCTAGCTTTGTATTTAATGGTAGATGCCATGAATTAAATGTTTTTTTCCTTTTATCCATCTAGGCTGATTGTGTTTGTAGAGGGAAATTCGAAAATTTTAAAGAAATTGGGAATGCGCAATTATGAAAAGGAGTGTTGATGGGCGAGATTCCTCATGGAAGAGGAATTGCGCCATGCCTCATGGTCTATCCTCCATTTGACCTTTGTGTTCATCGTGTCTATGCACAAAGTTGAGAGGCATATGTCTAAGTTCAAACCGGGTGGGATATTATATAATCAAAGGATAGTAGGTCGGGGTTCCTCATGGAAGAGGAATTCCGCCATATCACTTAATCGTTCATCCACACCTACATTCTCTCTTTCGAATTCCTCCAACTCCACATCATATCGTTTTCCACCTGAGCATCCACTCCTCTCACTCCATGTCTGTGCCACGCAAGACTCACTCCCAGCAATGAAATCGTGGTTCGAGCTTCTATACTCAACGCTGGGTGGCATCTTTCTCTCTTGAGGAATTCTATTTCGGGATTCCTCATGTTTGAGGAATCCCGACCATGTTTCATGGTCTGGGTTCTAACACCACACTTGCTCAATTTTCTTCAACCTGTCCTTACTGAGCGATCAATTCCTCATAGTCCTAAATGCCCGAATGAAGCAAAGTTCAATAGCGCCGGAGAATTATAAGTCAGAATTTCTCATGGAAGAGGAATCTTGCCTAAGTCTTGCATATGGTCCTCTTTTGGCTCCCAAACTCAACTGATCTTAATCATCTCCCTATTTGCCTTGCTACTCGGTTCATACCCCCCCTCTGCTACTTATCGACTTTGGTTCATTTGTTCACACACAACTCTAGGCGGGAATTAGTAATACAAAGGAAAAGATGGGTCGAGATTCCTCGAGTTAGAGGAATTCCAACCCAAATACCAGTCCACCCACTCACCTTGGATTAATCACTGCTTCAAGTCTTGAGTTGATCGTTGTTGAAACATTTCTCTCAGACTATGCACTTACTCCCCATGACTTAACATCTCAGTCTGTTCATGCCCATGAGATCTAGCTGGGCGGAGTTTAAAGGGGAAGAGGAAATCCATGGTCGGAATTCCTTTGAGAAGAGGAATCCCGACCAGATCTGATAGTGCACTATGAATGTCTATCTCCAAACATTCATCTCATCAATCTGGTCCCTTTCAACTCCCGCACTGGGACTTAGTCAATTTGCATCTCAAACCTCACTAATTGCTCAAACTCGCCCAAACAAATCCCCAAGAGAGAAGCTGAAAAGAGGGGGGTCCCCATGCGATGGGGTGATGGTGTGAAACCTCACAACATGAAGCTTTATAATGTCGTATGTCGTATGGTTATTCCAAAATCATTCTTCTGTATGGGAAAAAACACTAGGCTTTGATGGTTTCGTACTTCGTACAACCCTTTGAATATCATTTGTCCATACGAGTAGCACAAACTCTCGACATTGCACAATTCTCTCATGACGTATGGATGTCGCAGCAAACGATATGGAGATTGATATGGACAAATCATAATCTGATACAAGAAATTCTAGTACGACGTTAAGTTCTAAAGTAGAGGTACAACTTGATCAAAATTATGGCATCGTAGATTGGCTTAACGCTGCAAAATCTCTATTTTTGGGCTTTATCAATACAGCTTTTTGCATCTTAAAAATTCAAGAAAATGATGTGCGCCATGGAGTTGTGTGGTTATGACGGTGTTAAATTGGTCTTGGTAGCAGGAGCACTATCCTAGGGGCACTGCCCCTCAACCCTGCTAGAGGCGCTATTCTGGGACCCCACAAGGGGCACTGCTCCTCAACCCTGCTAGGGGCGCTACCCCTCGACCCTGTTGGGGGTGCTGCCCCTTGACCCCACTAGGGGTGTTACCCCTAGACCCCCATTTGATTTTTAAAGTACACTACAATGTTGAGTTTGCATAGTACAAGTCATTGTCTACACTCTTGCCATTAGTCTTCCTGAATATTATTTGATGTATACTTGTCGTCTGGAAGACGACTTTTTCTTTTGGGGGGTTAATGTAGTTGGCATACAATGCCTATTGTTATGTTTGATAATATTGGTTATTCGACAATGTAATAATTGTCACTCTTGGGTAGTTGTAAGCATATATCAAATTATCGCAGAAATATCGCCGATAAGACAACTTATAGTGATAAGTTATGCACAGCAATAAAACACGTAACTTTATCACACAACTTATCACCGATATTTTGTGTTTTTATCGCCAAAAAAACACAACTTATCGTCGTTGCCAAAATATCGACCGCAATGATATTAAAAACTACTAGAGTGATTAAAAACTACTCGGGGTGAATCTTGTTGCCTCTCTTGAGAGTCCTAATGTGTTTGCCACTTTTGACAGCTGAGATACAACAGCTAGTCCACTAGGAACATAATGAAGGTAATGGCAATCGTCACCATATGGGCATCTAGATGTACTGCATTAGAACAGGCATACATTCAAAATGTGAGACCGAGAACTATCGTAATAATTTTAAATGCTAGAAAATTAAATAGTTGAATATGCTACATCAGTAATTGCATATAAAGTTTCCTCCTCGTTCACAAAGGCAGTCACAAAATGAGTTGCCAGTCTTACATAGTTAACCAAAAACATGCATTATGATTAGATATTGCTCTACAACCAATGATGGATCCAAGCCCTCGAAAATTCAAAACATGGAATGAACTCTTCTACCAATTAAAGGAGGTTATCTTGCATTTTAACCTTGCATAATCGTAACAAGCATAGTTCAAAATATCATTATCGGCAAATTATCGCCGAGGGCAAAAAAAAATATCGGGAAATATTGGAGATAAGTCGAAAACTTATCGGGAAAATATCAGGAACTTCAAAAATTGCTTAAATTTAATTAGAAATGCATTTTTTTTGCAAAATTCAATAAGGAGATGCATCTAATGAGTCAGTAAATGAGAAAACAAACCAAACATGCTGATATAGATATATATAAATGCGAATAGGGTAGAAAATCGCATCCTCATGTGGAATGCTAATGGCTGGTCCATAGTCTGATAGTCTAAAGACTCTAAACTCTAAAGCAAACTTAAAATAGCAAATTGTCTTTGTAAAACTATAAGCAAATACAAGTACAATATCAAAATAGTCTAACTCTACATCTTCCTCTTCCCCTTCCCAGCAGCTCTAGTAAAAACTACTAGAGTGGGAGGGAGTCTAGCCCTAGAAGTCAATTGTGGTTGTGCCTCCTCCCTCTGCACAACTAGTCGTGACTAGACCTCTATCCTGGATGTAGATGGTGCTGATGGTGGCAATGACTCCTCATCATCTGAATCCTCCTCAGTGTCACTGTCACTGTCCTCATCCTCCTCAATGTCATCCAATCCCGCTGCGAATCCACCCTCCTCCAAAGCCTGCCTCTCCAAATCAGAGATCTCATCCTCTATGAACAAGGGAGGTTGCTCCTGTGATGTCCAATTGTAGTAAGGATCTATGTCATCTAAATCAAGTGGACCAGTTGGTGTTCCCTCTGCTTTTCTTATGCGCAATCGAAGGTTATGTTGCACAAAGAGAAGGTCATTGAGGCGTTTTTGTGATAACTTGTTCCTCTTCTTTGTATGAATGGCGTCGAACAAGCTCCAATTGCGCTTACAACTGGATGAACTACAAGGCTGGCATAAGATTCGGAGGGCAAGTCTCTGCAGATTAGGGGCATTTGCACCCAAATTTCGCCACCAAGCATCTGCAAAATAAAATATTCAAGAGTTAGAAAGCAACTTGAAAACATATTTAGTAACTTAGTATTTATCTACCTATCATGAATGTGAAAGACTCCAAAAATCCAAATATTGTACCTGGGGTTTGAGAGTTTCTTCCTCTCTTTGCCACATCCGAAGAGAATAGCTTGCCTGTTCTATTCTGGTACACTTCCAATTTGGCCACAATGAGGTCTCTCACCTGAACATCGGGTACCATCCTCTGCATGCAATCAAGGAGGCCCTCCATGACCTCTCCATTGGGATTCGAGTAGGATGGAGAGAAGCAAAAACGAGGGTTGAGGAAGTACCCCACCGCATGAATGGGTTGATGGAGCTAATTGTTCCACCTCTTATAAATAATTTCCCATATGGGGTCAAATTTGAGGTTGTCCCCCATGTAGAAATTTATGATAGCCTCTTTGGCCCTATCCATGGCCTCATAAAGATACCCCATTGAGGTTTGATCCCCATCTACCAAGCGGAGAACTCTAACCAAGGGCTCTGACACCTACAATTGAAAAGTAAAAAAAGATCATTATTAATCATTAGAGACTAGAATTACAAATTAATAATGAAAGACTTGATTCTTGAATACAAAAAAATTAAATATTCAATTTTTGAAGTTTGCAAGTTACCTTCACAATTCCTGTAGCAGTTTGTGCAAATTGGTTGTTGAAGACAATGCATGCAACACTTTCTCCATCAGGTTTCTTTGAATAACTTGAGTCTAGCCAAGCTTGACTCAAACATTTGCTTCAAAGTGCTCAAAGAAGTAATAATACTTTGCAACGTTAAGAAAATTGTTGCAAACCTTGTGACTCCTGCTCTAAACAACTCCTTCCCTTAGGTGTGTTCTCTCATCATGCAGAGAACCCAAGGATGATTGTAAATGTATTTTGTTATCTTTCTTGCATCCTCTACAACCGGTCTCACCCAATCCAATTTTCCTATGTCCTCCAAAGGAAGGTCAAGGACATGCGCTGCACAAGGAGACCAAAAAAGTGTACCATATTTTTCTTGGAGGATCTTACCCGCTACCACATAATTCGCTGCATTGTCGGTTATGATTTGCACAACATTCTCAATCCCCACCTCCATCACAACTTGCTCTAACATTAGAGCCAAAGTTTCAGCTGTCTCTACCTTATTGGAGGCACCCAAGGATTTTAAAAAGACCACTTCATCCTTGCAAGAAATCAAAAAATTGATGATGGTACGGTTTTTTCCATCCGTCCATCCATCTAAAAGAATGGTGCAGCCAAATTGTTTCCATTGTAATTTTTGGTCTTCTCCCACATCTTTGGCCCTAGTAACTGCTTCTTTGAGCAACCTACAAGCATGGAGTAAAATTAATGTTAATTGTTAAGTACACAAATTTGATTAAAAAAATAACTTACATTCAACAAAAATAAGTAAAAGTAAAACTGTAAAATATTTAAAAAATTAAAACAAGTGAACTAACCTCCCACTCAACTCTAAAGGAGAAGGCGCCTTGTAGCCCTTTCCCGTCACAATACATCCTGTCACAAAATTCAGCCAATAGGGACTTGCGGCAACATTGAAGGGGATGTTGAAATACCAGAAATCGAAACATTGAATGTCAACTTGCCGATGCACCTCACTATTCCACCCAGCAGCCTCCAATGATGGTTGTGCTCCAAGTGTTGTTTCTATGCACAAAATAACTATCAATAGAAGATTTATGTGGCACAGATGGTGGTAGTCTACTAGAACCAGCAGAAGTGGTGGCCGAGGGGATGGTAGATTTGCGGATACGTGGGCCACGAAGAGAGCCCACTATGCCCTCAAGTGTTGCTTCTTCTTCTAAGCTTACTGGGATACCTGGTCACAACCCACGTTGTTTCATTATGATCATTGTTTTAGCAAAATTCAAACTAATAATGGTGATTAGAAAATAATAAATGATTCTTAAAAAGGAAACAGTGGGATACCTTGAGATTCAGAAATGGCTGCCCTCATGGCCAATTTTGCTCTTTCCCTTTGCAACTTTTTCTCTTCTCCGACAGCAAGCAAGGCATTCATCTCTCTTTATTTCTTCCGTGCTAGCCTCACAAACCCTTGTATCATGCCTTGTGATCCCTCCAAGATGGTATTTCAAACAAGATATGCCTCCACTAATTAGTTTTTCACATTTTATGCATATCACAGTATTATATTCAAGTCCTTCAAAGCAATATTTCCATGCCTTGTCTCTAGCCCCTTTAGGACACGTGCCTACATATCCAGATGGACATGCGTCTACTAGGGTACTGGCAGACCCTGCAGCTAACGTTGTGGAGCTATCCCTATTTGCCATTTTAATGAAATATCAACCTACACATAGAAATTGAAGGCACAAATTTAGAAATTTAATAAAAAAAATTTAGAAACAAACAAAATTGGTTTCAAACTTTAAATAAGTTTAATCATAGCTGAAACTTGAAAGAAACAGAGAAAAAAAGTGTTAGGTTATGAATTTTTTAAGAAAATGTGAAATTATTGAGAAAACAACTAAGTTGCCGATTCGGGTTCGGGGACGGATTCGGGCTCGCGAATCCGGTTCGTGGATTCGTGAAAAAAAAAAATTGCCGTTTGGGTTCGTAAGGATTCGTGAGTGTATATATATATATATA
>MU228139.1:501365-525701 GCA_018584345.1 Thuja plicata
ACCGACTTTAATTATTTTATAAAGGCTCCGAGAGTTATTTTTACATCTTGGCTGGCCGCGGGTCCCTGTGGATTCACGCGGATCCGCGTGGGATCCTCGAGGATCCTCGTTTTCTCCTCTTGGTCCGTGCTGGATCCGGGCAGGGTCCGCATTTTGACCTGTGGGTCCGTCTGGATCCGCGGGCCACGGATCCATCCGGACCCACAGGTCTGTATGCGGACCCTGCCCGGATCCAGCACGGACCGGGTCGAGAATCCGGACCCGGACCGGACCCGGACCCGGATCCGGGGTCAAATACGCGAATCCGGTAACTTAGGAAAACAATGAATTTTTTTGCAAAAATTGCTAAAAAATGGTGTTAGATCTTGTCTATTACACTCTAAAATGAGTTAGAGTACATTGGAAATGGTATTATAGAGTTTGTATAAACTTAGATGCAACAATGACAAGACAAAATGATTTAAAAATAAAAAGAAAAAAAAAATTGAAAACTTACTTGTGAATCCAAATTTGCTTGAAAAATCTCTTCAAATCCACAACAAATCACTCTACAATGCTGCAAATCACGTTTTTTCTCCTCCAAACCCTTTCTATCCTACCCAAACTTGTTTTTACAAGTGAAAAATAATGTTTTTACCTTTTTCTGGGCGTCACTGTATAAATCCAGACTGCGGCCGATAAGTTCTTGGCTTATTGCCAATAAGTTGTCAGTTTATTTGAGATAAGTTCCGACCTTATCTGCGATATTTTCCATGCGAAAATAATGTAATTTTGCGCCACTAAAAACTTATCGCCAATAAGTCTGCGCTATTTTAATCTATGGTAACAAGTATGGCCAAAAATTTCCCTCTTAAAATCATCCTCAAAGATGGTTGTTTTTTAAGGCAGTCATTTATTTGCTTGTGGTTTTGTCATCTCATATGCCATGATTGGTATGTTGTTCTACAGTCAAGTGAAAAATTTCAAGAAATGCAAATCCAATACCAATATACTCCATCCTAAAAAAACATATAGTTTTACAAAGACAATTTGCTATTTTTAGTTTGCTTTAGAGTTCAGACTATGGCTTCCAGCCACTAGCATTCTACATAAGGATGTGATTTTGTACCCTATTTGCATTTATATATATCTAGACTCAGCTTGTTTGGTTTGTCTACTCATTTACTGACTCATTAGATGCATGTCCTCATTGAATTTTGCAAAAACAATGCATTTCTAATTAACTTTATGCAATTTTTTAAGTTCCTGATATTTTCCTGATAAGTTGTCTATTTATCTCTAAATTTTCCCGGTATTTTATTTTGCCCTTGGCGATTAGTTGTCGATAACGATATTTTGAACTATGGTTGTAAGTGTCGATTGGTTGACGGTTGTGTCTCTCTTGGCAACTGTCAGACCATTTAAAACTATTGTGTACCGCCAAGGAAGGTAGTAGTGTAGAGTCGAATGAATTGTAATCCTTGGCCGACCATCTCTGGTCTTCTTCTTTGTAATGAATTCATGAGCAAATAAAGATATATTTTACTCCTATACTTGGTACACATTGTCATCTATATTATTTCATGTATGTAATTTACCAGGTATAACAGTAAACACTTAGATAAAGTGACTCTAGGTCCTCCGTTAGACACTCCTCTCAAGACCACCTTCTTCCCATCAACATTGAATGTAAATTTTTACCTCTCGACACTTTGGAAATATTTATTGAGAGACACCAGCCATTGAATGCCCAAAATAACATCTGTGTCATCTAATGCCACCACGTAGAAGTCATCGGTAATAATGTAGTTACCTAGGGTGATACTCAACTAGGGAACCATGTGCATACAAGGCAACTAGTGACCGCTAGCTATTGTAACACCAAACCCTTCATGTTCTACTATCTACAACCCTCTGTAGGCAAACAAGGCAGCACCAATGAAATCATTAGTAACCCCGCTATCAAGTATGACAATGAATTATTCTCCTTGCCATACACCTCGCAGCCTAAAAGTGTTATATTGTGATGTACCGAACAAGGCAGCGATAATTTCACCCCTCTTCTCAATGAGTGTTGACTTCTCCACAGGAGGTGGCTCCTCATTTGACTCATCTAATTCAAAATTGTCCTCCTCACTATCTAAAACGACTTCAATGTAGTGAATCTTCCCCTTGCCAAGGCATTTATTACCTAGTTCCCACGACTCCTTGCAACTAAAGCATAACTTCCACCTTCGAAAGTATAGTCGCTTCATCTAGTTGGTTCTTCCAAGGTCATTCCTTTTGGAGAGGTTTCTTATCTTTGTCCTTCAGTAGAATGGATCCCTTAGATGGGGGTTGATTCTTCAAAGTAGCAAAGGCCATGTCTTTGAGCTTTCTTGATCACCTCCTTCAATGGGCTTGGGCCAAGAGCCTCAACCCAACCGCTCAATGGATTCATTAGCCTATCCATGAATAGAGCAATTAATATCCTCCCCAATATGTTTGTCACTAACACTGAAAGCCTTTAAACTTATGCAATGTAGTTGTCAACAGTTCCACATTGCTTCAACTATGCTAACTCCTTGAAATGGAATTTTGGATCCATCCTGTCAAACCTCTAGATAAGTCTCTCTGTGAAATCAGCATATGATGTGATTTGATCTTGATGTAGGGTGACCATTTCATGATGCCACCACTCATGAGCAATCCCGTCAAGATGCAGAACTACATATTTAATTACTTCATCTTCTATAATGGGGTTAAGTTGAAAGTATGTGTCCACATTCTGTACCTAGGCACATGTCAGTATTTTCCTTGAACTGCCAAACAAGGGTAGCCTAAACTCGTTAATCTTCCTCCTCAAGTCATTATTGTAATCTCTATTACACTTGTTGGGCAAGTGCCTCATCCTGAGATCCATGTAGTCCTTACGGGACATATCCAACAATAAATCCACATCTAACCAATCTTGTATGCATTGTTCTTGCAATTCAATCAAAGTGGGTGTATGAATCTCTTGATGCTCAACTCCAGGTGGGAAGGTAGGCGTCATGGGCCTCGAATTGCTTGCAGTATTGCACAAGTTGTGAGTCCTTCCATTGACTGAGTTGTCTCCATGCTTGGTATTACCCCCATTATTGTTGCCTTGATTATTGTTGTGGTTATTATTCACCACCGTATGAGTCAACAGTTCCAACAACTGAGTCAACCTATTGTGTTTTAAATGCACACGCCTCGTTGCAATTGGAGACCCTCTCTTTTTTCTTATTAGCTTAGTGTTTAGCTTAGTTGTCCTTAGCTTGGCAACATTTTCAGGTTTTTGGGGTCTCCTAGCTCTCAAAGAATGAGTGAGTCGAGTCAGGAATTCATAGGTTGAAATTAAAATGAACAATTATTTTTCAAGGATTAAAATGTCAATGACAAAATCTAGGTTTGAGAAGGATTTCCTTCAGGAAATCCACCTCTAGTTCAAGGTGCCCCTTCAATCTTTACACAAGTCAAGATGATGATTATTTTAAAAATCCAGGTTTGAAGTATGAAATCCAAAATTAGAGTGTGTTAGTTTCAAACTTTTACCACATAACTCTCCAATATAATGTGCCCTACAAGTGGCAATCTAGACCAACAATTGAGTCAGGTGTGATGATTTTCTACACCAACTATCTGCTTGTTTGGAAGGCGGAGCTACCTTCTTTAATTAAAAACAACGGAAATTGAAGACTTGTATGCTTTTGACCAGAAAGAAAATAAGGGAACTTTTAACCAGAAAGTTTCAAAAGGTGAAATCCTTAAATATTGAGACGAACCAAAAGAACACAGTTTCTTCAAATATATAAAATGCTACGAACTATCACCTATTTGTTGTTTAATCCCACAAAAATTTGATCATTAAACAACAATCCATAATTCATAATCAAAAAGATATTTCAATCATACACATAAGGGATAACATCCTAAAGCAATGCATTCAGCATAAGAATGAACAACCCATAAATTGTAACACACAGTTCACAATTTGCAGGATCGCTTTTGAATGCTATTTCATTAAAATCTTTAAGAGTATGTTATGCGCTCTCTGTCTAACCTCTAACACAACAAAAACTTAGCAATATATGCATCAAATATGTAACTGACTTTGGTAACCGACAGTTTCTTGAAGATAACCACCCCAAAGATCAGCTAAAGTTTTTAACAAATGACTTAAAGAAAGATGGCCCTCTAGATCCTATAGCTTTGTATTAACAACTTAAAAACATAAAACCATGAGAAACTAAAATATCACCACCGGTTATTTCTCCTCGATCCTTTGAGCTTCATTTCCTTGGTCCACATGTGCCACATGTTCCTCCGCATCCGTTGCCTGAGCTCAAGCCTCTTGCTCCTATACTCTCATTTTGTAAAGCCTATGCTTCGTGACAACTTAAGACAATATCCTAGATTGAGATTTACCCGTTATGCTTACCTTCACCTTATACTTGGCTATTTTTTGTTCTACTTTAATCATTTTTGGGTGAAGTTCATGTGCTTCTTCTTTAAAGCTAGGTATATTATCTGCTAAATGCCACAAATTATATATTGCCTCCTCATTTATCTTCTCTTTTGAAAGGCTTTCCTGTACTTTTTCTCTAAATTCGTGAATTACTACAACACTGCTTCTTAGTTTTTCCTCTCCTAATATTTTGATCTCCAACTGCATAAAACAGGACACCGGGTTTTGAGCATCATGTTCGAACTGAGCTAAGGCCTGCCTTACACATTGCTCTGACTCCTCGTGGACAGCAACTTTCCATTCCAATGCATCCATCCAAGTCATAAACTCAACATGAACTGGTCTTCTTTTTATCCCTTCCCTTATTGCAGTTGTCGGGAGCATACTGGCAATTTCCTAAAGCTCAAATAAAAACACTGGTAAATTACCATTTTCCCTTTTAAGAGCCTGCGGATGATTTCTTCATTTCTCCAATTTCTCAATTATCAGAGAGTACATCTTCATGCCTTCTTGGATTAAAAATATCGCATCAATTACAAGCTATTCCACCCATTTATCCATTGAAAGTAAAATTTTGAGCTCGTCTAATTTGCCTCAATTTGCTAGAATCTAGCCCATCAATATGGACTGGCATGTCGTCCTCAAAGTTTGTATCCCCCTCATGTACAACAAATCAAATAAAAGAGACCAGAGAGTTTACCTGTCTTAGTAGATCCACATTCTTTTGTTCTTCTATTTTTACCCTCTAAGTCAGGATGTCAACAGAATTAGTAGCATGATAAATGTCTCCTCCTGAAGTGGACAGGCCCATGTCAATTCTGCCCAAGGTAAAATCTCTTTGTGACCTCATATTCATTCTTTTCGCCAATGGGATCTGCAATCTCCAGGAACCTTCGACAAGTCACAGGATCTATTACCACCCTAGACATCCTTTTAGCTCTTTTTGGTTTACAGATTCCCTACAATAACTTGGTAACAGTGTCTACCTTTGTTTCAACTATGGACATGTACCTCTTTTTCTTTTCAACGGCTTCCTTGACTTTCTTCTTAATCAATCTTTTGGTTCTTTCCAACGCACAGGCAGTTCTCTTCCCCACGTCCATATCATCTCTATTATGTCAAGACAGAAATTGCATGGCAAAGAGGGTAACATTCTGATATGTTTCATCAATCAGATCCGAACCGTCATCAAGTATGAAGATAGGTAACTCAAACTTTTTGACCTGTTCTAAGGTCATCCTCATAAGATCTCTTTCCTGCACCTTACTTATATCCGCGCAGTCTGCCCAATAATCCTCAATATGGGGTTGATGCAAGTGAGATTTACTCCCATGAAAATTATTATACACATAATTTTTATTGTCAAAGGGAACCCTTGGGGGTATAGACTGAAATTTATACTTAGAGAGAAGTTAATCTGTGGTGGCAGCAGTGTCAAAACTCTTACAAGTAAAAAGAGACAGGGGAACCAGAAAAGAATACCCTTTCTTATTCATCTTAGTAACATATTTAGCATTGACTCCTTTCATCTATCTACAAATCTCCAGGAGTATGATATAATTGGACACATACCTGGGTAATTTGTAGGGGGTTTGCTTGAATCCTTCAATCCTGAGATAAGAAAAATTGTCAAATTGGATGAAAAAGCTATCATAACGCATGATAAGGTTGGTAGCTGCAAAAAAGATCCTTCTTTCGGGTAACCCGTTGATCTTCTTAATGACTATCCATAAGAAAGAATCATTGACATCATAAAATTCACCCATCCCAACATTCTTCTGCAACTAAAGGAAAGCTTCAAAGACCGGCAAATTTTGAGTCTGAGAATCTAGGGTCTTGAGACCTAGCCAAGAAGCTTGGGTCGTCCCCATCACATAGGTTAGTAAAGAGCACATGGGAAAGGAACTAGCCCACCTAAAATGAGCTAATTGTTGATGCAACTGTTCACTGATTATCTCTCCCTAGTCAATATATTGGCCATCTCTACAGATAATAGTGAGAAAAATTGATACATCCAGCCCAGAAATTCTTTCGCTGCTATGTTACTGACAAGACGATGCAATAAAACAATTGCATCTTCAATTTCTTTTACAAAAAGCTCCTTTTTAAAAATTAAGGGGATTTGAGATTGGCCTTTCCTTTTCACCTCGAACCAAGCTGTAGCAATTCTATTTAAACACCAATCTTCTTTATCCTGAAAATACTCCCAGGCTTCTTTAATAGATGTATCCACAAATACTTCTTGTTCTGGTAATCTTAGGGCATGAGCTACAACTTCTGAATCAATTTTGACAACAACCATGCCATCAAAAGCTCAAATTTCGCGGGATTCGAGCTGGTAGTGACTCATGCAGACAAAGACCAATTCCTAGCACCGAATTGATTTGGAGAAGCTAACGGCTTCCAGAAGACCGCTATCAACAATTTTGTTTTCAATGGGCAAGTCAGAGTTTCCCCTTAATCTGTCAAGGATTTATTGGACCTCTTCCTGGCTCACATTTGTATCACAAATTCCACCTAAACAATTATCTATTACTGCAGACATAATGGGTATGAGGGTTTTGGACAGCAGGTACAACTTTACAATGTGGCTTTCTAATATTCAAGTTGGCTAGGCGTAACAATGCAGAGAATGAACAAAAAGCTCACTAAGCAAACTCATGGAGAGGGTAAACTCCACTACTTCACTTCAGTTAACAAGCTAGGAGAAACTGGAATTACACTTCAAACTACCACAAAAAAAAGAAAGTTTCATAATCTAGCCTAGATTTCTTGCATGCACCCTTCTCTTTCTCCAACGCTCAGACGCTATGAGCTTCGTTCTCCAGGTTTTAAATAATGAAAGCCAGCTCTAACAATACCACCTTTTTAAACAAAACATTTAATTCTGGTTCAATTTGGCGGCAGTAGTAGATTTAAATTTACGTCGGTTTAATAGGTGTCCTCTCTGGCTTAAGGAAACATTTAATGCCCCATGTGTGCTAGTTTTGTGAAAGTACAGCTCATTGAATGGTGTGAACCACTCATAGTCGAGAAGTCAGTGGTTACCCCAAAGTTTCAAACTGGTTGGGTAGTTCATGACTTTACCCGACTCATCAACTGCAAAGGCTTCAAAAACAAATCTTAGTTCAACTAGGTGAGGTCGGCAAAGTCTGGAAATTTGTAAACTTTTCCTTCAAAATGGTGAAGTAAGACAATTTGGGAAAACCTGTGAAACACTGACAATGAGGGACTTGGGGGAAAGACACGACACTTATTTTGGCATAGTTGGGTAGGTCTAAAGTTTCGCGAACTTCACAAAATGTAAGGTTAAGTACGAATTCACATGGAATTGACCGACTGAGTACTTGAGCAAGTGTAAATGACTGATTTTCTTTGTCAAATTTGATCAAGACGAGGGTGAGATCGAGAGCAAACATAACTTGGGAACATTAACATGTATACATGAATTGTCAACCAGAAAGTTCAAAAACCGGGTAGTAGAGTGGAGAGTGAAAAATCCTTGTTGATCTCAAATTCCCACTTGAAAATCCTTGCAATTCCTTGTCAAAATCAAATTCCCTTCAAGTAATCCAGCTCTAGAGCAAATTTCATCCGAAGAGCTCAAGAAATCCACGTGAAAGGCAAGTTTCCAATTAAAAATCTTTACAAAAGTTGAATTTCTGTCCTAGAGGAAAAAAGATGCTTTAAAATCCCAAGTTCGAAAGGTAAGCAAGAGGGAAAAGTTCAGATGAAATCCTAATTGAAGATAAAAGTCCTTGTTTGAGAATTGAACATCCAAAATTAAAATATGAAAGTCCTTAACTAAAATGAGGAAATCCTTAAGAATTAGAGTGTGAAAATCCTTGATCAAGAAGGGAAATTCCAAGTCAAATGAACAATCCAAAGTTTCAAGGTGAAGCATCCAGCTCCTTAGTGAAATTCTGCCCTTTTTATGTGAAATCCTTGCCAAAAATCCAGCTCAACCTCATATTTCCAATCCACTTGTCCAGCTCAACTGGGAATTTCCAAACTGTAATCCTTGTCCAAGATGATTTCCCACCTAGAAGTCCAGCTGAATGTCGAAATCTGCCCAGCTAGTCCTTGCACAAGTCAAATTTCTGACCTTGTGAACAAACTTGTCCTTGGAACAACCTAAATTCCATCCTTAGAAGTGCATTTGTCCTTAACACATGCAAACTCCCGCCCATAAAGTCCAGCTGATAGTTGAATTTCCACCCAAGACAATTCATGAAATTTAAAATGCAAAAATGAAGAAAGTGCTGACTTGACATGGAAAAGATGTAAGTTTCAAACACTTAATAGGTCGGCTATCATTATGAAATTGCAAATTCTAGATAGAGCACCCATATAAGAAGGATCAAAGGATATCATTTGAAAATCATATTCAATACATTTAAATCAGATGCAAGGCAATTTCCATCAGGTCAACGCAAGTAACATCAGATCCAAGGCAGGTGAAGGATACATTTCCAGATATTAAAGGCGAATCAAGATCAGATAAAGGCAAATCAAGTAAAAGGTGATTTTCATCTAGAAGGAAAAATCAAATCAGATCAGATCAGAGGAAAAATCCGCGAAATGAAAGTGAATTCCCAGCGTTCCAACGCAAGCATCCAATCAAGAGGTGCAAATCAGATCAGTATTAGAGCAATATCTGGCGGTTCAAGACTTAAAAAGTTTGAAATCAAAATCAGAAAACGCGAATTTTATCAGCAAATTAACAATTTTCCAGATTTATATCAATTATTGCAAAAGATTTCAAGACAATTTCCCAATCGAGACAAAATCAGATTATTTCAAATCCCAAAGTCCTGATTCAATTCCATGAATGTCAAATACATATCCCAAAATCCAATTCGAGATCAAAATTCCAATTCAAAATTGATGAATTCTAAGTCAAGATCCGTTTGAAGAATTGATTATAAAAACTTGCATCATATTTTCGTTCATAACTTTGGTCCAATTTTTCTTTTTCTCTGTAGGATGACAAACGAAAGGGAAAGGGAGACTTCACAACATGAGGGAGATCAAGTCATGCAAGGAAGTGGATAATGAGAGGAAGGATAAGATTCCTGCCTTAAGAAGGAATTCAAGATCGAGGAAGGATCGCTCTACAAATGAAGTATGCCACATCAAACTTGGATTACCCTTGAAAATCCAAGATCAACATGAAACTACTACAAGAAGATAAAGACACGATAATATCCAAGATATAGACATTCAAGAAGATGATGAAGAATTCCAAGTCATTAAAGAATGAAGATGAAATTCACAAGAAATTGGTAGTTTCAGAAGAGTTATCAAAGTCAGAAATATATTGTTGAGTATCAAGAGATACCTCTTCTTTGTGAATAGGCAAGTTGTGGTGGCAGCTACTCATCTTCAACCAGTCAAATAATTCAAGGTCAACATGTCCAAGTTCATTGAACCTAACTCATCAACAACTAGACATGTGGAAGGTTAAAACAACCAATTTTCTCATCGGTTCATTCTCAAAAGGATATGTACTTAACAACTAGTAATATTCTCATTGGATGGCATTAAATATGAAGGTGGTAGTTGTAACTACCCCAATTAGGGTTTTCATTGAATTATCTTGGTTGTTGATTTAGAATCAATCTAGGCCCTTCATTTGTAATTGGGAGGTTTATAAAAGGCTTGACCTTCTCATTTGTAAATTCAGATGTTAGAGAGAAGAACGGCGAATAGTTAGCAAGTAGCAATAGTAGTATGAGGAGGAGATCAAAAATTGTTGCCAAGACTATGTTGGAAGATATGGTGGATCTTTGTGTGTTGTTTCAACATTTTGCATGGTTTCAATTTCTCAAAGTTTTATTTAAAGTTCATTGATTTTAATGGAGAAATGCGGACATAGATGATGAATTCCTTGGTTCATACCATTTTTAGTTTGTTAATTGCAAATTGCAGTGTATGGTTGGTTTGAATCCAATTTAGCACTAGTTCGATTGTGGATGTTCATTTGAATTGCGCTAGTATTGGGTATTTGAATGAATGTTTACAATATGAAAATCCTTTGTTACCTTTGGAGATTGCATCAGTTTTGTGTAGTTCTTTCCTCATGGTGAAGCAAAGCTTGGTTTAAGGAATCCATTTATCAAAGTGTCATCCATTTGCATCATTGTCCTTAGGTGTTAGCTTAGATTCCCTAAACCCTTATCCTTTTTATCTTTTATTTGAAATTTGAATGAGATGTTCAAGTTCCAAAAGAAAGGATAAGAATTGATAAAATCTAGGAACAATTGTGTAAGTCCCCTCATGATTACCAGCAAGATCACATCATTCACTAAGTCTATATCCAACATGAAGTCGCATGTTCGCAATGTAAACCTTGGGGTTGCCTTATTTAATCACAAATTTCACATTTGAAGTTTCCTTGTTCAAGAGAGGATAGAAAACTTGGTATTTTGTTAAATGTTGGCAACTGCCACAAAACACGCATCAACACTACCCTCATGATTGTCGCTACTTTTGTTGCTCATTTTGTGGTGTTTTTGTTTATGGTTGAAAGTTTGAAACCAAATAATTGAAAATATATTTCAATCTACAACCTTACTAACAAGAAAAAAACTTAGAAAACTAAAAAAAGGGACATACCTTGGTTGTATCTTCATACTTGTAGCTGAGAGATTGTTTCAAACTTGAAGCAAAACAAAAAACAGTCCAATATCTCCTCTAATCACTCCAGCTATCATCTAGATCATGCCAGTCTCTTCTCCAACAAGAGAACTCTCACAACAAGGAGCAAAATATGACCAAATGAAAAAGGAAATATGATTGCTTGGGTTGTGTTTTCTTTTTGTTTTAACTCTAAGAGTGATTTTAGGGTTTCTTTGTGGCATGGGAATGCTTGTGGGCCTTGAATGCCACAATAGACACAAAAAAAGCTTTATACAAATCATACTACACTAGCTAATCATTCACATAAATACAGTTCTAACATATGATATCAAGTTTCTATCATTTACATATCATTTGAGTATTATATCATCTACATATACTCTAGTTTGATTAAATACCATACATTATGTAGATTATCCAAGACCCCACATTGACCCTCAATGCTCACTTGTCACTCCTAAGACACCCTTAAGTCTCCTAAGTTCATGCAAGCACCCCCAACACTTCTCGCATCCCTCAATCCTTCACACAATCCTCCAACAACAGCTGGCAGAAGTAAGAACAAAAGAAACCCTTAGTCAAGGTTCCAATCGAGAAAAATGATTGCAAATGGCATGAGGTAGCACCTATAGCCAAATCCTCCATAAGCCATCTAAAAATTTAAGTCTTCTACAATAAGTGTGTTGATGCAAGTTTTGTGACCACTTCAACATACAACATGAAACACTTAGTATTCCAGGATTAAACACCAAATATCAAATCCTCTCTTGAATAAGCTTAGATGCTAAACAATGTATATGATTGTGTGATCAACTAAGACAACCCCAAGGTTCCTTCTAATTGTGGACTTAACTCAATTATATGATGTGATTTAATGGTAATCACTTGGGGACTTACGTTGTTCATTCAAAGGCTATCAACTTTCTAAATGTGAATGATTTGGCAATTTGGGCTCTTCAACTACTTTTAATCAAACAAATCGCAAAAAAAAATGGGATTAGAAAGCTAGGTTAACTCTACAATGTAAGAGAGCATTGATGATGAGGTGAAACTCCAACCAGTCCTTTTTTTGCCGCTTCGACTATGCAAAGGAGGGTGCTTGCTTCTAAGGATGTGTGAATGATGTTCAAATTGTCAGCACTCATTTGAATACCCAATGACGGCGCAATCGAAATAAACATTTCTAGACTATGCAAAGGAGGGTGCTTGCTTCTAAGGATGTGTGAATGATGTTCAAATTGTCAGCACTCATTTGAATACCCAATGACGGCGCAATCGAAATAAACATTTCTAATTGAAGTTAAATACTTGCAATATAGCACAGACTAACCTTACACTGATACTTGCAATCAACAAGCATCAAAAGGTATGGACACTAGTATTACCATAAATTCATCAACAATAATATCTCCCATTCATCTACTTCTACTTCTACTCAACGTAAATAAAATCCTACTCTAAGTGAGGAAATGTAGAAACCATGCAATACTCCAAAATAATACAAGTAATCCACCATGAAACCAACAATGAATTATGAACAATTATGGCAGTATTATTGCAACAATTTCTCCAAGTCTCTGTTTTACAAATGGTAAGGCCTTGCCTTTTATAGTTGTTCAAGTACAATGGATGGCCAAGGTTGATTCAAGATCGAGGGCCAAGATTATGCCAACATAGCCTTAGGATAACTACTAGCTACAAGCATTAAATGCTTGACCAATTACAACAAAGCACCACTCTATGGGCCAACGAGAAAATTACATTGCTTTCATTGACCAATTTAAAAATTGGTTAGATAATGACATTAGGTGGACTCACATATACACTCGGCATGATCTGATTAGTTGATCTTAGACACGTGCAACTGGAATTTTCTAATTGGTTGAAGATGAATGGGCGCCATCTCAACATGCTTATCTTATAAACTTAATTAATCCCTTGGTGATGAGAAAATATCTCTTGATACACAATGTAGACACCAAAAAACGGTCATCACTTCTCTATCCCCTTTTTAGTCATCTTTTATGTCTTCGGTTGATTTTGCTCAATTTTGTCTGTTTTGATCATTTTTTAGTTATTTTGTCATTTTCAATCATTTTGATTTATTCCAGATTTATGTTTTGTCATGCCGCTCATTTCGTGTCATTTTAGTGTGTTCAATTGAATAATTTTAACAATTATTTAATTGTGTCCTAACGTTGTCTCTAGGGAATTAATTAATTAATTAAATTAATGTCCCCTTTGGACATAAATAAATTTCATTTATTTATGACCCTTTTGTCTTTTATTGCACATTTAAATATTTCAATATTTAAATGGTGCTTTGGTTTTCTTATTTTATTTCCCATTTGAATTTGGTTTTATTTTATTTTATTTTATGTGGCTTTTGCGCTTTTCGAGGGAAATTCGCAATTAGATTTTATTATTTGGTTTTATTATTGCTTATTGGCTCTTCCTTTCCCTCTGACCATTCATTTTGTGTCTTCATTTTTCAGGTCTGTTTTCTATTTAATGGGCTCTCTTTCCCATTTTGTGGCAAACCACGATTCGAGTATTCTCATTTTGCATTATTGTTTCTATACTTTCTTTTTCAAAGACATATTAGTGTACTTGTCATAAAGAGCAACATCAAATTTTGAGGAGAAAAGAAAAACAATGAAGCGTCTAATGGAGTTTGCATGATTTTCTTATTAACGTTTCACGTTATTTCATTTTTTAATTTTTATGCAAATTTTGTTTAATAGCTTCATTGAGGTTTGGGATAATTTGAATGTGATTTTTAAGCTTGCTTGGTTGAACTTTTATATTCTCAAACCAACTGATTTCCCTATCCACAATTGGTGAACCCAACATGAAAGTTTTGGATTGGAGTTAAAGATTGGTTCCAAAGTTGGTAAAATTTTATTTGAAGAACCAATTTGAACTGTATCTCATTAATTTCAGAATAAAGAATTACCATTAAAAAGCATAAATTTACTATTCTGAAATAGAGATATTTGATAAAAATATTGTGCTAGAAAGGAAAATGTTTTATTATTGGCGGACGTCTTTGTATTGTTTGGGCTGTTGAGGTGTGTCTTATCTTCAAGAAGGTGAAGGGACATATTATTGAGCTGCGTTTTAATTTTCATTCTATGTGCTAATTCTCTGTTACGTTCTTTTTTATTTACATTGGGCGCATGATAATAAAATGGAGTCAATTCAAATAGAAGGAAATTATTAAAGTTCGGGCTACAAAGAAATAATAATCAATTTATTAAAACAGGACTTCAAAGGTCAATCTCTATCTGTCAATTTCATTTCTTCTTGATGCGTGAGCTTAAAAGAAGTCAGCTTTGAGTAATAAAACCATTCATATTCTGCTGCGTATGGTTCATTGAAATAATTATATGTTTCATGCATTTTTTCATTGGGAACTTTCCTTGCATCGGTTCTTAAACATAGCAGCCATCTTCTTTTACTAACATGTCTTGCATATTGCTGTTTTTTGCATTTTAATCAGCAAGGTATAAGGTGGTTTCGTTTTTTTCAGATTGCATGATAGTTACCCTTCTTTTAGTTAGTTAAATTTAGAGTAGATTTTCTTTCATTTGATTATATTTAGTTGGGTTGAATTTAGTTTTTAATTAGATTAGTTTAGTTTAGATTTTTGTACGTTAGTTTTTATTTAGTTGGGTTTAACTTAGTTTTTAATTAGACTAGTTTAGTTTAGATTTTTGTAAGTTAGTTTTGATTTAGTTTTTTTTGGTTAATTAGTTTAGAATTAAATTAGTTTCTTTCTGATTTTTGAAAATTACAAGAATTAGAATTAGTTATTTTCTGTTTTTTTTAGTTTAGATTACTTTTAGTTTAGACTAATTTGTTTTAGATTTAGATTAATTTGTAATTTAGAATTAGTTTACTAATTTAGATTAGTTTTATTTTAGAATTAGTTTTTTAATTTTTGTTTTTAGATTAGTTTTGTTTTTTATTTAGATTAAGTTTTTGTTCTTGTTTTTAATTTAGATTACTAAATTAGATTAGATTTTGTTTGTTTTTTAAAATTAGATTAGTTTTTTTTTTTTGTTAGTTAGATTTTTTTAATTTGCTTTGATTTTCTTGGGGGAGGGCTAATTTTTTTCCTTTTGTGGGCTTGTGCAGGTGGTGATCAATTGTCAAAGACATTTCTTTTTGAAACTACTAACGAAATTTGGTGAAGGACGTTTGTCGAAGACTTAATTTTTGAAACTAATTGTTTGTTTAGTTTAGCAAACCTTTCGATTTGGTGCTTAAATTTACCAAGTGTTTGATGTGTTTGGTGCTTTGGCACGTTTTTTGTTTAGATAGAACCCAAGAGAAAACCAACGTATCCTCTCCCCTCGCCTTTGCGGATCTTGGGTGCAAGAGAAATTTATTTTATCTTCTAGAGGGCAACCTTTGGTGGGAAAAGAGGTACTCACCCCAAGGGATGACCCAAGAGGTAACAAGCTAAAGCCAAGCCCTTCTAAACCGCTATATAAGAGATGTGGTTGTGATTAGTGTCACCACCAACAGGTGTTGATTGCGCTATACTGGGAAGAAGATCTCCCTCAGTACCCACATGGTGCGTGAAAACCTGCATAACGTAACTTCTGCAAGCTAGGAGGCCTCCATAACGAGGCTAATCTACCGCAAGTATAGCCACCTGAACAGATGCCCTTACTAGAAACTTATTGTGTTAGTGGCCAAATTCCTTCTATTTGCTGGTGTAGGAGGTCGGACCTCCAAAGGCATCCCATATTCTCGCAAATCTTAGTAGAGATAGCAGTTCCTTGGGAAGTGATACCCCTTGGAATCTGAAATTTGGTGTGCCTGAGAAGTGAGTGTCGTGTAAGGGGGAGCTAGTGCCACCAAATTTCTAAGCTATCCACTCTGAATAAGTGTGGCTAGGATTTATCCACAGTGGGATCCAACAGATATTGTCCTATCCTAACCATAAGTTGTGCTTGTCTTATATCACCAAAAGACCACTTTGTTTGGCGTGTGTTTAAAATAACTTCCTAATCAAACATCACTTGTACAAACCTTCGATCATTTATCCAAACACATTATCAAACCTTGGTCAAACATATTGTCCAAACTTTCAAACTTAGGAAACTCCAAACCTTCTAGCTTTGTTTCGACCCTCCATTCATAGGTGTTCCTTAGGTTACCTCACTTGCATCTTTCATCCTAGGTCATTGCTTTAGTCCATCCTTACATACCCTCTTTTCTCATCTATTTCATTTGCCTTAGTTCATGACCTTAGGTTTCATTTAGAACCTTGTCCTTATTGTCACTTTATCATTATCCCTTTTTGGACTTATCATATCCCTTGGTTGTCCTACATTTGATCTTTACCCTTGGCTTGCATTCATATCCTTAATTTTGTCCTTATCATTAGTTTGCATTTAGGTCCTTTTCCTCCACATTGTCATAACCTTGTCCTTACCATATTGTCCTTTGCCCTCATTTTGTTATACCATCTTTAGACTTGCATTGTCCGAACACCTTAGTCTTATAGGGTACCTCTTATCTCCCTTAGGTTGCATTTATCTTCCACCCCTTTTGCAATCATATTAGGTGTTTCCCTTAGGTCCATACCCATGGTTGAAACAAGGTCCTGAGCTGCTGGGAGACAAGAAAATTCCCCACAACCATCCATGGACAATTTCAACACAAGACCATTTCAATTTGATCCCACACAATGCCCGTATTTTGATGCTAATAGAAGATCACCTACAAATTAACCCCTATCATTTCACATGAATTTATTTGGAGCTCCACAACAACCCAACTTTGGAAATGATCCCCGATTCCCTATACCTAGCTCCTCGTTCACATTTGACTTTGAGAAAGGGAACAAATATCATGATCAACAAGGATCATCCTCACATGTTGACTTAAGTTTTCATCCAGGTCATAATTATGTCCAATCCAAATCACCTTGGAATTCTAAAAAGGAGTCTCATATTCGATCTCGACCATCCTTAGACTTGGAGTCCTCACATGTTGAATCGACTTTCCATCCAGGTTGTAATTATGTCCAACCCAAATCATATTGGAATTCTCAAAAAGGGTCTCGTGCAATCTCAACCATCCTTAGATTCAGAATCCTCGCAAGATGGTCATGACCTTTTAGCAGAATTTTCCCAAGAAGAAATCAATAAAGCTTGCGAAGAATTGTTGCTTAGTGACCCTATTCCATATGCCCTTCGTCTTCAAGATAAAATGGAATCAAGTTATGAGTTTAAATCCAGGTGGAATGAGGCTAGGTCACAACTTGGAAATCAAACAAAACCTTTCGAAAAGAAAAAATTACAAACCCAAATTCTCAAAAACTTACCTCACAAATTGGGTCATACATAAGAAACTATTTCTGAGCATGATCATAATCATCCCCCCATGTCTAGCAATGGCTCATTCCATAGAAATCATTCATGAAAAATTTGTACCCTATCAAGGAATTGTCCCTCAATCAACATCCATATCTCCCACCATTCCTTTATCCCTTGAAGTTTTACAAGAGAAACCTATACCATCTCCACCTAATGGCACATTAAATGATGAAACTCCTCAAGGGCTATCCACAATACAAATTCAAACTAATCCATTCCTTGATACGAGCCCCTTCTACAATTCAACAATTCTAGATCAATGCCACCATATGCTCCATTCCCAAACAAACCCATTTCAGGGACTCTCGTCCAAACTCCTTCCACATGTCAAGACATTGATTCCTTCCCCAAGTCTCCCATACATATTCCAGTTGATACCCCATGTCAAGAGGATGATATAAAGCAAAAAAAATGAGTCCTAAAATAAATCAAGATCAAGATCCCAATAATGAGCAATCCCATACAACTGTTGACCAATATCTCCTCTTCCTAGAATTTAATGATAATCCTAACGTCCATGTCCATCCTACCAATGAGGATTCCCATCCTTCCCAAGAACAAAGTGTCCTTCCAAGTCTTATCAACCTTCCTATTCTTAAGCAAGATCATGACATTCCTTCCATTCTTCCTAATGATTCTTTCCAAGGTCAAGAGCAGATTACCCTTAAAATGGAGATTGATGATCCCCTCCAAGCCAAGATCAAAGTATTTCTTCGTCGTCATGTTCACCACAAGATCCCATCATCCCTTCAGATCCTCCTCAAGATCCTACCATCCCTCCATATCCTCCTCAAGATCCCTCTATCCCTTCATCGCCATGTCATATTCCTCCATGTCCACCACAAGATCCTATTTTGCTAAATGATCTCATCATTCCTACTATTCCACCTTGTGAAGAACCTATAGCATCTCTTGGTCCCCCTCATGATTCCAACAATTCTATGCAAGATGTTCATCAACCCATAGCATATCAAAAGGTTTCCTCCACTTACATTTGGTCCGGTTTACTTGGCAATCTTGTCATATCCACTTCAAAATGGATTTGCATCTAGCAGCAAGTATCCCATTAGTAGAAATATTTGTCAAAGCATGCATTATCAAGACAAAGGGTTAGGCCTCCACAAGAAAGGCACATTAGAACCCATCCATATCCATGCATATCAAAATGGTCATGGCCTCAATTACATACCACATTCTCAAGGCATTGGTATCCCTACACAATCTAAATTCAAACGTACACCTCCCCCTTCAACCCTTTCATCCATCTTATGTCCATATATCCCTCCATCCATTAGCTCGCAATCCACTTATCCTTTTGTGAGTCAAGATCAACAAAGGCACGCATCATTGAGGACCTCCCATCCATCCAAAAGACCTCCATATCATTCGCATCCATCCAAAATGCCTCCATATCATTCCTTCCCATCCATGAATCCCATTCATTCTCCCAACAATTTGGATGCCAAACATAAAGTCTCTTAGTCCAACAATCCACATGTAGTCAAGGATCAACATGTCCAGTCTAATCGACATGTAAAAATAAAGAAAAATCTGATCCAAAAAGAAAAAGAAAAATCCAAAAGGCCACAAAAGCCCACTAAGCAAACGAAAGAAAAATCAAAAGCTATACAGGTTCCTAAATCCCATATACAAGCATTTCATTCTAAGGAGCCCCAAAAGAATGAAAAATTAAAATCTATGTGGATTCACAAGCAACTCCTTGAAGCGCAACTTCCCAAAGCAAAATCAAAGCTGGCATCCAAAATTGCTATCCCTCCATCTAAACCCCTTCTATTTTCCAAATCCATTTTGGGTCCTTATGTCCCAAAATCCATGTCTATTCCTCCGTTAAAATTCCATAATCCAAAATTTGCCTATCCTCCATCACTTCACCACCCCTCAAGGTGTGTGCCAACGTTGTTCTTGCCCACATTTATATCCACTCAAAATCAATCCTTTTTACACCCCCTCCATTATCCAACACCTACTTTCCAGCCTTTCATCCATCCTATCCAATCCTTTGTGTCCAATCATCCATTTTATTGTCCCTCCTACCAACGTCGTTGAGCATACCTTTCATATCCATGATCCATTATTGCATATCATTCAAGAGTGTTGACCAAAGAATAAGATGTTTGAGTCATTTGTCTATTTCCTATATGAATCCATTAGCATCCAGAAAGGTCGAAATGTCAAAAACAAAAAAGAAAAAAAATCAGTCATCCAATAGTGAAAACCTGGCAAACAGGCAATTTGGGCTAGTACCATGATAAAAACCTAGTAAATAGGCGTCATGTGTAATCTATGAACATCTTGTGTTCCATATTTGCGGGCGGGTTTTCTCCATGTTGTCATATCATAACCCCCCCCCCCATCGCTCCATACTTGGGGGCAGGTTCCATTCATGTTATCCTATTACATCCTTTGTTCCT
Organism: Thuja plicata; assembly: GCA_018584345.1. NCBI lineage: Eukaryota > Viridiplantae > Streptophyta > Pinopsida > Cupressales > Cupressaceae > Thuja > Thuja plicata. Next base: position 521,285 of record MU228139.1, read on the forward strand.
CGTCCTCCTTTGTCCCTCATATCCATTATCCTTCTTTGCATCCATATTTCCTTTTCCATCATTGAGCTTTCATCACATCCTTCATTATCCTATGTCCCTCGTATCCATCATCCTTCTTTGCATCCATATTCCCTTTTTCCCTTTTTGATCTTGACAAGGTTGAGGATCTTCATGAGTATCATTATTTTATTTGCTTCACATTTACCATATCCCTTTTGTTCCTTATCGTTAATCCTAATTGCATTCCTTTTGGTCCTTATTGTTTCTCCTTATCGACCCTTCAGTTCATATTGCTTATCCATCCTTTTGATCTTGCTTATCCCTTCATGTCCTACCTTTGTCCTGTCCAAATCCACCCCTTGATCTTGGTATAAAATAAGGACGTAAATTGAAAACATGTTTTCAAAACCTCCTGGCATGTCAACTCTTGTACATCACTTGTCATTCAATACACCATGTCATTACCATATCCTATCATGTCCAATCCCTTAGCTTGCAAAAAGAACATTTCTCCCTTTCTCAGATAGTCCTTGGGAGTCAAATCAGCCCTAATGTCATTATAATGTTGCCACCATCCTTCCTCTATCTATTATCATTCCCTTAGTCCATTCATCCATTCATGATGTCCTACCTTGCTAGACACTGGGGGCAATCAAATACATCTTGCTCGAGCATTAATGTCTTAAAAAATCTTAAAAAGTAAATAAAGCCCTGAAAAAATCATAAAAATTATTAAAAGTCTTGAAAAAAGAACAAAAAAATTAAATAGCTTTTAAAAATCTAAAGCAATAAAGTGTCAGTTTCTGGCACCAATGTCATTTCATTTTCGCTTCTTGTTTTCGTTCCATTTTCAAAAAGTTGCCCTTTGCAAAAAGGCAGATATTTTAGCAGACGCAATCAGGAGACGTAGAACCCTCTGCTTCACGAATCATGCATCAATAGACAAACTTATCCAATCATGTCAGAAATCAGTTCAATCAAACTTGTCATCATCAATCAATCATCACTATTCGACCATTTGTCATTTGTCTTATATGGGATGTGTCCTTCCTTAAACCAGACATTATCATTTTCTATCATTGTCTTATACCGGATGTGTCCTTCCTGAAACTAGGCACATTGATCATTGTTATCATTATTGTTATCATCACTGAACTATCAACTCTGGCAAGTAGATCTGATTGGTTGTTGGCTTTCTTAGTTTAGTAAGTCTTATTTTTCATTGATTTTATTTTTGACACCATGTTCCTATGATACTCAACTGAGTAATGAGAGTGGTCGGGATGGTTCATGGTCTTTTTGCTTTGCTTTGTATTATCTGTCATTGATTTTATCTTTCACCATCTTCCTATACTACATGAAGATACCACTGAGTGGTGAGAGTGGCCGGGATGGTTGATGATCTTTTGTTTTTGAATTTGTCTTCTGTTTGTGGGATGTTCTCATGAAATACTAGGGCATGTACCCCAGCCCATGATGTATGTGTTTCAGGGTGGATTGGGGCATTCGTTGTCTGCATTATGTCTAATCTCATGCAAAAAGGATTACATGATTGCTCTAACTTCATATATGTCACAATGTGATGCATCCAATTTGCTATATCAAAAAACTCTACAAAAGACAAATAGTGCACTAATTAGAAAAGCGAGGATTGATTTTTGCTTTGTTTTCCTTTTTGTTCTTGGCTCATGTTTTGTCAGTTTCTCTTTTTGCTTGGCTTGTTTTCCTTTTGGCCAGTCTTGGTTCTCTCTTCAATCAATCTTGTTTGGGTCTTGTTTTCTTTTCGAAAAATTTGGCCTCTTCTTTTCAAGTTTTTCGCCCAATTTTTCGAGGGGACACCCTTGTGGCTTTTGTGTTCGAGTCATCTTTTTTATACAATTTTTCTTTTTTTCTTTGAAACAACGCCTAGAATTTCATTGTCTCAAAAAGGGGCAAAATGTAGACACCTAAAAATGGCCATCGCTCCTCCATCCCCTTTTTAGTCGTCTTTTATGTCTTCGGTTGATTTTGCTCAATTTTGTCTGTTTTGATCATTTTTTGTCATTTTAAGACATTTTTAATTATTTTGATTCATCTTTCTCATGTCGTTTATTTTGGGTCATTTTAATGTGTTTAATTAAATAATTTTAGCAATTATTTAATTGTGGCCTAATGTTCATTCTAGGGAATTAATCAATTAAATTCATGCCCCTATGTCCTCTTTACACAAATAAATTTCATTTATTTATGCCCTTTTGTCTTTTAATGCACATTTAAATATTTCAATATTTAAATGGCTTTTTGGATTTCTTATTTTATTTTGCATTTGAATTTGATTACATTTTATTTTACGTGGCTTTTGGGCTTTTGGAGGGAAATTCGCAATTAGAATTTATTATTTAGTTTTATTATTGCCTGTTGGCTCTTTCTTTCCCTCTAACCATTCATTTCGTGTCTATTCATTTTTCGGGTCTGTTTTCTATTTAATGGGCTCTCTTTCCTATTTTGTGGCGAACCACGATTCGAGTATCCTCATTTTGCATTATTGTTTCTATACTTGCTTTTTCAAAGACATATTAGTGTACTTGTCATAAAGAGCAACATCAAATTTTGAGGAGAAAGAAAAACAATGAAGTGTCTCATGGCGTTTGCATGATTTTCTCATTAAAATTTCACGTTATTTCATTTTTATGCAAAAAAAAATTAACAGCTTCATTGTGGATTGGGATAATTTGAATGTGATTTTTAAGCTTTCGTGGTGGAGCTTTCATATTCTCAAACCAATTGATTTCCCTATCCACACTCAACATTATCAAGCCTTAATAGATTATCATGGCATATATCCCTACTTGCTTCATCTTCAAGTTTTATCTCTATCTTCTTTCATTTGGAAAAAATTTCAATTCCCCAACTTCGAACTCGCTTGTACTTGAAATCTTGACCTTGTGGAACTAGAAGTGATGAGTTTCCTCATGTGATCGGATCTTTCCTTTGAACTATGATTATCGGGGGAAATTCAAGTTTGTGATAATTTCCTCTTACTTGTAGCCTTGTAAATTTGTTCACTCCCTGTTCTTTGCTCTTCAAATTCCATCTTGATCTTGTTCTCTTGGGCTTGCATCTTCACTTCAACCTTCCATCTTAAATCATCCTCTTGCTTGCACCTTAGATGAATGGCTGGCACCTTGTTGATACTTGAAGTCTCTACTTTGTACTTGCTTGAAATCTTGAATTTGATCCCGCCAAAGTCCATCCTTGTACATGAACATCCCCACCTTTGTCATCTTGCAAAACAAAAGAGGATTTGAGTTAAATTCATGGCAACAAATGTAAATCAAAATCAAAATACCTTAAATACTTTTAATCTTCAACAGACTTGCAATTGCACATCTAAATCTGATTTTCTTTAATTAATTCTGAGTTTAAACCCCTGAGTTTGTTAATGTTTGGTAGCTAGATCGTATTCTAGCCTCACATTATTTTAATTACGAGAATTAAAATAATTAATTAATTAATTTAAATACATTAATTATTTAATTAAGGAGAATTAAATAATATGTGTAATTGGAGAATTAAATAATATTATCTATAGATGTATTAATTATTTATTTAATTGGGAGAAGTAAATAAATAATCTATTGTGAGATTAATTATTTAATTGGAAAGTTAAATAATTTATTATTTTAATTAGGAGAATTAAAATAATGAATTAATTATTTAATTGGATAATATATTGTGAGATTAAATTATTTAATTGGAGAATTAAATAATTTATTTATGGTAGTTATTTTAATTAGAGAATTAAAATAATATAAATTGAATTAATTATGGGCTGGGCCCAATTATGGCGTCAATATAAATGAAAGGTTTTATTGTAATTTGAAGGTCGGCCTTGGACGCCGACCTTGCATTGTAATTGCTCTACCTCATATATATGATGATTTGATTATTGTAAATTTAATACATAACAAAAGCAATCTGATTCAAGATATGCGAACTATCTCATTCATGAGTCAGCGAATTCTTCAAGCAAGCAATCTGATCTAATCCAAAACAGCGAACACAAGTCTAATCCAAGGCAGCGACTTTATGATCTGAGTATCATATTGGACAGCGAATTCATGGTGGTAACTTCATTATGTGTAGCAGCGAATATATATAGGACTGAGATACTGAGATCTGGTCTAATTCATCCACATCTGGGAGTGCATACAATATATATTCAGACTGCAATATATACCAAAGTAATGAGAACCGGAATCGTCTCGGAATCGGTAAGGCTGAATCGAATCGCGAATTGCCCATGAATTGGAATCAAATCGCCCATGAATCAGCAAATTTAAAAAACCCTTAAAATTTAGAGATTTTAACAATTTAAAACTTATTTCATGCACCCTTTATTGAATATAACTTAAACACACTATAACATCATCAAATA
>MU228139.1:526697-537003 GCA_018584345.1 Thuja plicata
TCCTTGAATGGCGATATATTTTGATTTGCTTCGTTGATCTACGATCCTCAACAAATCATCAAACTGTGAGTTGTGTAATTTGATCTTGAAGGGCAATAACAGATAATCTATTTGATGCTGGGTTTTTTTCCCTCCTATCAGGAGGTTTTCCCAGGGTAATTGTGTTGAGTCTCTTGTGTTTTTCATTTGATTTGTTTTAATTTACCATTCTGATTTTTGCTTTAACATCTGATCACATAAAATTAACAGAGTTTGTCCAAATCTTATGTTTGTTCATGTCAGATTTTGAGTTTAATTCAATTTGATTTACTTATTTCTTCATTGGGACAGCTTGTATAGGCAGCTTTATTGATTTGCAAAGACCATCTTACCCCCTAAGTCAGATTGTTTGACCTCAATAGCTGGGCAGGATTTTGGGGTCAGTTGGAAATGAAATTCCAACCTAGGGTTGGAACTAGAGTTCCAACTCCTGGTCGGATTCCGACCCTGAGTTAGAAATCTCCAAGTTTTAGCACTTGGATTCCTAGTTCGTTCAGTCAGCCTCTTGCTTGAAATTTACGATTTCACCTTCATTTTTTATCTCCAATCCATACATTTGAATGCAATTTTCGTTGATTGCTGATGGAATTCAACCCAGATTTGATTTTCATCTCCTCATTTTGTTTTGAAAACTTGATCAATTCACCTTCTTCTTCATCCAATCTGACTTTCTCCATCCATTTTAAGTCCAACTTCATCTCCTCATCACCTTGCCATGCCTCCAAATAGGGCAGAAATTGGGGGATAGTTGGAAATGGAATTGCAACTCAAGGTCAGAATCCAATCTAGAGCAGGAATTCAAGTTCCAGCTCATGGTCAAATTCCGACCATGAGTTGGAAAATTTCTGAGTTTTGAAAAACTTTAGTGTTGGTATTCTATCTTTGGAAACTCGAATTCTCCCTTTGGTTACTTGGTAAAAAACTCTTCTTTATCACCCATTTTTCTAATTTTTAATGGTGTTTCTCTTACATCTAAATGTTGGAATTCTCCTTCTTTACTTCTTCATGTTCAGATTTGTCCATTTTCACCTTAATCTTCATGCCATATTCTCTATCCTTGGACTTCATGTTTGTCCAAGTCATTCATTTCAAGCTTATCTTCTCCAAATCAAATTCCCCATGAAATCCAATCTCATTTCTCATGTCTCTATCAAACCAGACTTCCCTCAAGTCAGATTGTAAGGCGTCAAAATCTCAATTCTCATGCCTTGGTCATGTTGTTGCATCTCATGTTGTCTCCACCAACCTTTCATCTATCCTCAAACTCTACTTCATTCTTTCTCAGGCACTTGGATGTTTTTCTCAAGACTTCATCTTTCTTCACGAATGCCCCTCAAGTGGTTATGACCTCATCTAAGGCTGCTCAAACTCATCTCATAGACACAGAGACTACCAAAACCGCCACTAGCCTAGAGCTAACTAAAGCATCTAACTCCAACTGTCAAGCAAAAAAGAGGGGGGTCCCCATTTGCAATGGGGTGATGGTGTGAAAAGGTCACAACAAGCCGTTGGACATATAAGGGTATTAGCCCAATCAAATCCTGGAATCTACAAATATACTTGCCACATCTCAAATTTGTATTTGAAACAAAACCTCAAATTTGCATATAATTCATTCCCGCACAAATCTTCAACCTGCAACATAGATATGTCTTTCACATACCAAAAACTTCAAAATCCAATAAAATAGATGCACCCGTGAAACTTGTGTGAATCCGCCAAGCTTGGCTGAAATGGATTTCCATCCAATCAACAAAGAACCCAAGAGTTTTTGTCCTAGGGTTTGCTAAACCAAAAGCACAAGCTCTCAAAGAAACTCTCCAAGAAATAACAAGTCAAAAATGAAAAGTTTTTTTTCGCTCTCAACCCTTTTATATCCCATACTTGAATGAATTAATTAATTTTTCTCTTGTATTTCATATTCCCATTCTTAAAGTGGCCAACTTCATAAATTTTCTGCTTTATTAAAACAACCTAGGTTCAGCTTTTAATTAATTAAATATAAATTATCCCGAGAAGCTGAGTATTTAAAATTTAATTAATTATTTATTCCCTAATAAAGGCCAAAATTAGTCTATGGGAATCAACTAGGCTAAAAGGAACACTTCCGGCTACTCAACGGAAGGGACATTACGTAGCTTTTCTATCCATCATCCTTATTGCCAACAAGGTTTTAGATTGTTCAATCCCCTTGAATTTTAATAAACTTAGATAGGAGGGTGATAGTAAGCATCTGAGATTCCATGTAAGTATAGATCAACATCTTATTCCGTTTCCAGGCTTTCCATAATCCTTGTCATACCCCTATGGCATCTATCAGCCCATTTTGGCATTAAATGGCACCTATCAGTACACATGTCGTGAATAATGGCACCAGCTCCTACTTGGCTTGGTTCCCCTTAGAAGACCTGTCAGAATGTATTATGATCCAAGTTTCCTGCGGAAGCATAGAATTTCGTCATTGACTCACTTTAATAGCTTTGTCCTTGTTGAGTTTCAATATTATTAACTGTTTATTTTTCATGTTGTTCTTTACAATGATTTCATTATTATATTCACTTATGTTAGAAAAATTCCAAAATTAATCATCAAAACAAGCCTGAAAGCTTATAGTACATTCAACCTACCAGCAAATATTATACACATTATATTAAGGTTCCCACGTGACTGAGAGTATGCCAACTGGGACTCAAAAAGTTTCATTTAGTTACAATAGAGAAGCACTAGAGTAAATAATAAGACTCGAGGTTATGAAACCAATTTCTTGAAAGCTTATTACAAAGCTCAAAATTGATAGCATTTTTTGCCAATGTGCTACGAGGTGTCATGACTTCTGGTACATCTGTACAAGGTAATCTCAAATAGTAAGAATAAACAAGCAGCAGTAGCATTGTGATCAAACTAGGAATCTTCTTTTAAAAAGGTTTTGCCTCACGCTTGACTCTTATTAATTGCAAGAATATTGTTCAATACATTGACCATCCTCTCAGGTTTCAAACTCCAGGAAAACAACATTAGAAGGGTAATGAGAGAAAAAAAAATGCACCTGGATTTTTTCAAAATGCAACTGATAATTTGCATCAGATGAACTTGGAAACACTCCCATAATTCCTTAATGGCCGAAGCACTTGAATATCCTTTTGTCATTATCTGAGAGTTTTCTCTATTGCACACCAAATAAGATGGACCTCTAAAATTCAGACCTTCTTTCTCAGCTGCAGAAATAAGATAAGGGAGTTGTCCTGATCCTTCAACTGTATCAGATATTTTACAAGTGTGACATCTTTTCTGCAAATAGCAAACACGATAGACATTAAAATGGTTTGTTATTCTAATACATACACTGAATTATATTATTTGCAAGGATCGAACTGTTATATTTCGTATTCAATTTGAGTAGCAAACGACTCTCTTTATCATTAGTGTTCTAGAGACCTTCCACTTACCAACAGAAAAGCACAGAGCAATGGTACATAAAAGTGTATTGTTATCCTTTCCAGTATAATTCTATAGATATCAGAAGATACAAACTACCAAAGTCCCCATTGTCTATACATTGTACCCCTTAATATTTAAACTTATTACATACTATTGCAATTAATTTATATGTAGCCTTGTGGTATGCATTTTTGTATTTAAGATGCCTATAATTTGATTGTTTATAATTGTTATACAGTGAATGCAAGTATAAATATTGGCCTAGACCCCAGGTGTAATCATCTCAGATATGAACTTGGGAGTATGAATAAAGAACATGCCTTTGAGCAAAGACTCCTCTAAGTATCTTTGTAATATTAAACTTGACACACGCACATGCTCATTTGTACACAGTGCATACACATAGTGCTTCAATATCTAATTGGTGTATATGTGTCTATTTCATGCTTAGCATAGGCCACAATGGTGCTATTATTAAGATATCACTGTAGCATATCGGCTGCAAACTCATCTCATAGAAATTGGGAGAAAGCCATCATTGGTGTTATTCTAGGTTTCATTACTTAAAGGTTTATGAGCAACCAAGTTATTAAAGGAAAAAAGAAGCAAAGGCAGTGGAAAAATAGGGTAAATGTTTGTTCATGAAAGAAATATAAGGAATTAATGCAATCAGATTTCCACAATCCATGCTAATATTCTTGATTAACTTCTGGAATTGAGTGTGTACAATTTTTTTACTATCAACGTTTCAAATCACACTCGGTGATTCATCATCAGGATGCAAAAGTTCAAAGAAGTGTAACATTCTGTGTAACATTGAATGTCTGAATGGTCAGAAGTTTGGTAGAAATCCAATCCTAAAAAATTAATCTGTGCATTCAGATGCAGAATAATAACCTTTTGCATAAAATCAATTAAATATCAGATCTGAACTATTCAGAGTTACAATAGTGCATGCCATGGGAACACCATTTGAGCAGAACAATACTGTTTACAACTGGGGTAGTTTATTTAATTGTAATTAAACCTACAAAATCAGTTTCTGGGCATTTGCAAAGTGCTATCCTATCGTTCACAGCTGTGTTACTTCATAAGTTTAATTAAACCTATAAAATTAGTCTCTAAGGCTCTAAGCATTGATGAAGTTGCCTCTTATCTTTTAGCTCTTCCCGTTTTATTAGTTCCTGCCATAGGTAGGATACTATAGCATTCAATGAAATGCAACTGTTCATATTTTCTTTCTTTTGTTAGCCAATCATCTTTTTGAATTTTTTGAAATGTTTCTGTATATGTAATGTTCCATAATTTCTACATTTTCAATGATTTATCCTGAAAGTTTTTATTTGCTTTCTAATTGGCTCATAGTGGAACAGTCATTGCAGCATAATTTTTTTGCGCTCTACTATGGACCAAAAAAAATATTATGGCATTTGCTGAGATCATCCACAATTCCATTTGCCATCCAAGTCAATGTAGTTGATATATTTAATGTGCTCACTAGTGTGTGACAAAGACACAAAGGGTTAAAAAATATGGAAGAAGCCTTTCATTATATAAAAACTTATGACATGTAAAAAAAAATATCTATCTTCTAACTATGCTTTGACTTTATTTAGACTAAAAATGGACTTAGTTTTTTTCACTTTAAAAAAGACTTTTCATGTTTTAGTTATTAATTGTTTTAGTTTTTTTTATAACTTTTCATTTTCTTTTCAATTTGTTTGTTTTTATAAAAATCAAATTTTATATATATATATATATGCAAAGTATATTTATTAGAAGTTTTCTTAAATTTTCATCCATGTTAGACATGTTCAAATTATGTTTTAATATGTCTATGCAAGTAAAAAACAATTATTTTTTCCCAAAAGAATAGATATTATCATCCAAACAATTATATGATGGCTAAATTGCATATATACTTAGCATTTTGACTACAACCTTCAATTCAAATTCAGCATGGGCAGGAACTAGACGCTATGCATCCTTGTTTCTTTCAAACACCAGCATATTTTCCTTCAATACTTCTTGCACATTTGATGCAAAAATTTCAGTTAAAGGCAACAATGGACCTCATTCCTAATATAGCATAGAAAGCAGCAAGGGACATAAGCTTACAACATTAACAACCAAATTAATGTTCATTTACGGAGAAAATTTTAGTATGCTAGCATGAACATCCATCTAATCCATTGTCTCAAAAATCATACATTGAATTTTTCAGTTTCAAAGCTTTCTCTAGGAGTCTATCTTAGCTTGAGGTAAGTCATATCCCCCGTTTGGAATTTGTGCACAGCTCTATGCTTAACCTTGTTTATGGATGTTTTACAGTTTCAGCAATCAACCACTGAATTTATTTATCATCCCCTCTTGGGATCTCCTAAACAACATCAAAATGGTTAATAGGCAATCACTCAAAACAAAAATTTGAACAAGATATATTGGTAGATATATGCATGCCCAACTCCATGAATGTTGAATGTATTTCAAACTCTCATCTCAAGTCCTTGGATATGTTCTATTATATCTTCTTATAAGCAGCAAAAATATTCTATTTATTGTCTTGTTTGGTCATTTATTGGTGAACGAAAAGTATTAAACCAGTTCAACATGGTGTCCATCTTTTCACATAAATTGCTCCATAATCTAACCTAAAACCTTGCATCTCTATCTAAAACAATTGATTTAGGAAAACAAAAGAGAAATCAAACATAACAAAAAAATGAGTGCACATTTTGCTAAACTTATCTACTAATCGTTTGTCCTTATTGTTCATTTTTTACATCATCTGACTCTTGATCTCATGTCAATCCAGTCAATTATGGCCCTCCCAATCATTTTTCAAAGTCATCTTGTCATGGTCTCTTCCTCTAACCAATTCTGTGGGCACAAAGAGAAGTTGTCATCAGCAAATCCAATAAAGGAAATGATGGCACTCAACGAACAGCATGCATGAAAAGGTCACTACCAAACTATATTGGACAATAGGCAAATGCATGTTTTGTGCACTAAATTAGTCACCAGAGGCTTTAAATGAAGAAATCCTCTCTCTATTATAGCCTACATAGGTTACGGTAAAAAATGTACCTCCCATTTTGTGGGATTTTTGAAACAGATGCTCTCCACAATTGGAAATGTGCTAAGAGTAGAAGAAACTAAGGCTACACTTCTTCACATGGATGCTAGGATTCTAATGTCTTTGTCACCGGGAATAGATATTCCTAATCTGATTGAAATTAATCTGGTTGGAATAATCTTCTTGTATAATATTGAAATCCTTGGTGGTACTAATGCTTGCTTTTTGTGCAAAGGGTAGGGGCATCTAAGGAAAAAAATTCCTATTATTTTTTATTAAATATAATAACCCTAACGAAACCTATGCTACTAGTGATAACACACCTAATCCTCCTATAGTGGGAAATGATGTGGTCGGGGGGCAGCATTGTCAATCCCGACACGGAGCATGCAACCCTGGTGGTTTCTCAAGAATCACCTATGGCAGATGTCAGGGCTAGGGTGTTTTCTGGTCTGTGAGATAACTCCCCTAGCTTCCCCAATATGGGGCCTTTGTGTAAGCAAGGCAATCCTTCTATGACCTCTTTCGGAGCCCCTGGGGCTTCTATTTTTGTTATCCCTTCAGAGTCTCTTGTGGATGGGCATGGCCAAAACCCTTTCACTATCCTTCCTTATATAGTTAACAACGTACTTGTTTCTGCCTCCAATATTGCAGGTACTCTTCCTAACTCTTTTAAGGAAATGAAAGAAGCTTGCTCCAAGAGAAAAGAACTAGAAGATAGCATTCCTAAATTTTTTACAGATTCAGAAAAAAGATGGACACATCTAATCATGCTCAATTGTTCTTCTTGGAATATTAGGAGACTTGAGTCCCGAGATAGAAAAATATACTAAGGAGATATTTGAATCTTGAAAAGCACAAAGATTTTGTCCTTTGGCAAGAGGTGAAAACTACAAAATTTACCCTTGTCACCAATCTTAAGTTTATCTAGAATGAATCTTCCCATTTCTGCACTAATCATGTTAAAGGTAAAGGAGCTTCCACTCTCCCCTATAAAAGGTGGACCGATTATGTTACTGGTTATGGGACTTCCTTATGTAATAGGGCTGTCTCGACCAGTATTGAAAAGTAGAATATGAAATTTGGAATTGTCTGTATTATTGCCCCTAATGAATATAGGGACAGAAAAGGTCTTTGGAAACGGATGTGCAATCTCCAAGTTCTCCACTGGATAGTGGGTGGGGACTTCGAAAAAGTGAAAATAAGGAAGACAAATGCAGATGAGTTGATGGGGTGTTCAGGTGATGAAAAATACTTTTGGTATAAAATGAAAAACAAACTTAAGTTGTTTGATCCCTTGGAAGGGATGAAAAGAGAGAATAAGAACATATGGTTTACTTGGTGGAACTCCAAAAAAGGGAATAGAAGAATCTATTGCAGATTAGATAGATTCTGTGCTAGCAGAGATTTTTTCCGCTTTCTCCATAGTGAGGATGGTTGCAGAGTTAGAGTGGTTTGTTCCACCCTATCTGATGAAACCCATTAATGTCAATAAAATGTTGGCTAATGAGTCTCTCCCCAAATACAACAAAGAAGACAAACTTGCTTGCTTAATGATGAAGACTGTAATGATGATATTATTACACATAGGGGAATCACTAGGTAGTTACGGGGTAAATCTGCCACTGAGATTTGGGAAACCAATATCAACAGCTGGAAAGGTATTTTCCAAACTATAGGCAAGAAGAAAGCAATCAATAATAAAAAGTCTTAATCCATCTTACATGAGCAGCTCTTGCCACTGGAATCTGATCTTCAGAATGATCCAAGGAACATGGAGGTAAATGACAATTAAATCCTCGTAAAAAACTCTCTTGGGAGAGTTCAAGCTACTAAAGCACAACGATTAAGGGTTAGAGAAAAATTAAACGAGCTAAGTAATGGTGATAGAGGACCCAAAATTATCTTTAAATCATTAAAGAAAAAAGTTTCAGAGAGAAGGTTGGTAATATCTGGTCAGAGGATGGAATTATAAGCAACTGAGAAGAAATTAAAGATCAATTCTCCAAATTCTATGAGGACCTCTTTACCTCAGGTGGAGAAAATGAGGAAAGCATCAAAGCTAGAGAGAGATGTATGAATCTCACCCCTAAAGTGATAACAAGGGAAGATGCCACATGTCTAGACATGGAAATTACCAAAGAAGAAATTTTTAGGAGTATCAAGTTGTTGTCCAAATGACAAATCACCAAGAGCAAATGGCTTGCTAGTTGAGTTTTATAAAAACAACATTGAATGGAGCAGGGATGATCTCCTTCAGGTGTATAGAGAAGCCATTAATAAAGGCTCTCTAGGAAATAACATTAATTGAGGTATTATCAAATTGTTGCCAAAAGGTGACAAATCCTTAATAAAGAATTGGAGACCTATAACCTACCTTAATGTTTCCTACAAGATCCTTGCTAAGACATTGGCTCAAAGATTAGTAACCATATTGCCTACCTTTATTAGCGGAACTCAAATTCATTTCATCAAAGGTTACATTTTAGAGAACCTCCTAACAAGTTGGAAGACTATGGAATGGCCAACGATGACAGGGTGGAATGGGCCTTCCTAAAGAATATATGGGCTTGGATTAAAGGAAAAATTGATAAGACATTAAATAGATGGAATAAGCAGTTCCTAGCATTAGCGAGCGGAATTCAAGTTTGTCAAAAGATCCTTTCTTCCTACAATGTCTATTACTCCTCAGTTTGGCTATTCGATAGCTATCAAATCAATGAGATTCAAGTAAAGATCAGACACTTTGTATGGTCTGATGGCAAAGGTGATAAGAAGAAAAAATTTGTTAGATGGGACTGGTGTTGTCTTGAGAAGTCTCAAAGTAGACTTGAGCTGAAAGATCTTAGAAAACTTGGATTTCCCTTGCTATTAAATGGATAATGAATGCTAAAAACTTGGAAGAATCTTTCCTTCTGGGACCTCATGACTGACAAATTCTTTGTAACCCTTGCGGGGTTCAATGTCTTCAAAAGTATTTGGAAAGATTGTTAATTAGACAGGCGTAGCATCAGTTACCGGATTCGTACTGTAGACCCTGGATCCGGGTCCGGGTCCGGGTCCGGATTCTCATTTCGGTCCGTGCTGGATCCGGCAGGGTCCGGATTTTGACCTGTGGGTCCGGATGGATCCGTGGCCCGCGGATCCAGACGGACCCACAGGTCCAAATCCGAACCCTGCCCGAATCCCGCACGGATCAGGAGGAGAAAATGAGGATCCTCGAGGATCCCATGCGGATCCGAGCGAATCCACAGGGACCCGCGGCCAGCCAAGATGTAAAGTGGTAAAATTAAAAAGTTTTTTTGCCTTTAGAAATAACTCTCGAAGCCTTTATAAAATAATTAAAGTCGGTTGAAACCAAACCCCCATTTAATAATTTGGGGTGGAAACTGCGCCAATAAAAGTGGGGAAAAATTAACCTTCGAGTCTTATTAGGCTCCATATAGAAGATGATGATGATGAAGAAGAGAATATCAATAAATTATTAATCCATTAGTTGAACTTCAAACAATGATACTGGAACTGATGTTATGATTTAATTTTAATTTTTTGAATCTTTGAGATTTTGCATTGATCAATGATCAAGCATCATAGAATCATACTATGAAATGATTTAGTTTTAGAATTTGTTGATGTCAGTTTTGTACCACTACATAACATATAGGACTAAACGCTTGATACAGGGTATCAAACACTCAACCCTCTCTTGAAAAGCATATACTCACAAAGGACGTGAGGAAACACTCCAAGGTT
>MU228139.1:537103-549192 GCA_018584345.1 Thuja plicata
TTCAACAATGCAATTTCCTTAATTAGAAAGCTTTTCAAAATCAGTTTTACCATGCATTCAAACTAACACTTTCAGCCATGAATTCAATCTCTCAACAGCTAGGAGAGGAGGCGGAATTTCATCACACTATGGACATGGTGTCCATGGTGGTGGCGGAATCCGCCACTACCATGGACATCAGGTCCATGTTGTAAGTTCATGTTTCAAATTCAAAGTTTCCAAGTTCAAAGTTTCAAATTCATGCTTCATCTCCATGTTTCAAGCTCAAAGTCTCAAGTTCAGATTTCAAGCTCAGATTTCAAGCTCATGTAGAACCAGATTTCAACCATTTAAAAGATGCCTCAAACTCTATTTTCGAATTTAGGGGGTCCCCAAGGATTGGGGCGATGTGTGAAGGACTTCACAACAGAATTATGTATATTTCTCTTATTTTTTGTATACATAATGCATATATATATATATACACACACACACACACACTCACGAACCCCTATGAACCCAAATGGCAAAAAAAAAAATTCACGAATCCACGAACCGGATTCGCAAGCCCGAATCCGTCCCCGAATCCGAATCGGTAACATAGAGTAATTGTGAATATATCAATCTTGAAAATGACAAAAAAATTCCCCTCCCAGTCCTTATGGTGGAATCTTGAGTGTAAAGGTAAACCTCTTTCATTAATTCAAGGCTATAATGCTAAGTCTTGGTCCGGTAAAGAGAACAAGTACTTCAAAGATATTGTTTGGGAGGGTTATCTTAGACCTAGGGCCTCTCTTAGTACTAACTTTGATTTGCCTCCTTCCCAATGGAGGACATATTCCATGCTCAAGGAAGTTCGCAGGGGTATGGCATTCCCTTATTTTTGTGTTCCTAAGATGGAGCATGCCGACCTTAAATGAAAAGATGGATCCAACCTTCAATTGGTGAAAACTAAAAATTCATATAAAATGTTAAATAAATCTGATTGTTTATCTTCTTATATTAATAACAAATGTGGTTTTGATCTTCAGGACAAGCAATGGGCTAGTATATTTTATGTTATTTGGGGTAATATGTTAGAATCTAAAAAAAGCTTGTTTCAAATGGTTTATCATACTTCAAAAACTTCCATGCTATGTAGCTTCCTCATTTGATAATATTTGCAACATATGCAGGACTCCTAAAACAATTGAACATATTTTCTTTAATTGTCTCTGCCAAGGAAATTTGGAAATGTTCATGTTCTGATTTAAAAGGTTGGGATAATTAAAGGAAATATTAATTGGAAAGAAATTCGTGTTGGTTTAGTGAATGGTTTTAATAGAACTCTTAACTTATTTTGGCTTATCTTTTCCATTGAGGGTTTATGGTTTATTTGGAAAGCGAGAAATGATGAAAAATTTAAGGGTTATGGGAGGTGTTGATGGGAGTTTTGCACACCACCAACACAAAATAGAATATACCAAGGTGTATCCTACTCTCTCTTAAACAAGAAATCTCAAGTGCTATTAGAACTGATCAAATGAAAAAACCCCAAGGAACCTAATATCAGATCTTGACTCTGTGTGGATAGACTCAGTGGATATGATGTGATTTATCAGATTCACAAGGGGACTTACACGATTATACATAGAATGTGGAGGCAATTTTGTCTCATTGCGGATGATTCTAGCTTATCTAACTTGATTGCTTCAAAAGAAATAGCAAAAGGGATCAAGGTTCAAAAAGACTAATTCTTCAGACAAGTGGATTCCACCAAACTGCTTTCTACTTAACCAGAATATCACAGCATTGCAGAAATAGTGAAATCTTCTCTAAAGAGGTGAAGGATTGCAACAGTACATTCAAATACCCAACAATGGTGCAATTCAAACATGCATTTACAATTGAACTTTATGCTTTAATTGTGTTCAGACTAACCATGCACAGCACCTTACATGAGCAAGATACAAATCGTATAAACTAAAAATCCACCAAATATCTTCACATTTAACCATCAAAATTATTGAACTAAACTAATATTAAAGATTAGATACGATACACACATTAGAAGAATACAAGAAAGACACTATATCTTCAATGTTCAACTTGCATTAATTCCAAATGTCGATTACGAGAAATTCTATCGTTCAGATCCTACTGCTGCAGCAACTACTTCTGCTAAAAAAACTACTAACTTTACGAAGGAAAAATGAATGAAGCTTTAGTGAATTATGCTTATCTCTCTCCTAAAGTCTGTTCTATTTCTACTCTCAACGATCTCCCTATTTGGGATGGCCACCGGACAATGATGTTGATTATTCTCTTTCTCATGAAAGAACCTTGGTAAAAGAAGATGATATTGTGGTTGACATTCCTTCTACTCCTTTTAGTGATCTTCCCTCTAGAGATGACATATTCAGGTTTGATGTTGACCCTTCTCGTAAGATGTTCCCCCTTTATGAGGATATTTTGGAGCAAGAGGAGGATATTATAAATACCTTTCTTAATGTCACCTTACCTTCATTAAATGGCATTCCTTTTAGAGATGAAGCATTGATGGAAATCCCTAACTCCTATTTTAAAGATTGTCCTATTCATAAGGATATCTTGGAATAAGAAGATAATGGCATTACCACTTTCCTTGATGCTCTCTCTCTTAGAGATAAAACATTGAACAATCAAGAACCTAGTCAAGTCAATGTTGTCAGTGTGTTGGGTAGTTAAAAGCCTAAGGTCGTTGTCCTTTGTCATCAAGATACCCCACAACCTCAAAATAAACCAATAATAAAGGTAAAAGGTGCTCAACAACCTGATTATCATGTGGTTGCTCACACATATAACACGAGAAATAATAGGAAACCTACCAACTCGCTTGTTCCACCTTCTCTTCCCGCTTCTCAACTAGTGCTTCCTCCTGCACCTCATCTCCCTCAAAATCTTGGAAGGGAATATGATTTAGTAGAACAACTCCGTGCTACTCCTGCCAAGATATCTCTTTGGGAACTTCTTCAAACTTCACCTACATACTTGCAGCGTTACAACAAGCATTAAGAAACATAACTTTTTCACCTTCTGTGCAAAAAAAAAACTTCCTTATTGCAATGCATAAATGCAACCAATTATAAAGCTCATTTTGTGTTTTCTCAAGATGAGTTACCTTCTAAAGAAATTTAAGATCAACATGATTCTCTTATCGTTGTTGTCCTTATCAATGGTAATCTTATTCGGAGAACTTTAATTGATAATGGATCTGGTTTTAATGTGTGTGGCATTGATTTGTTGCATAAAATTATGGTGGGTACTTCATTGATTAAACCTGATTCTATTCCTATACGTGGCTTTGACAATCTTGCTAAACGAACCTTAGGTATTATAACCTTACCTGTTAAGGTAGGTCCTGTTACTTTACCCGCACCAATTCATGTCATGCCCAATACTCTCACTTATAATCTTCTCTTAGGACAACCATGGCTACATGCCATGCAAGTTGTTCCTTCAATGCTTCATCGCAAACTGAAGTCCATCTATAATGATATCATGTATACCCTTGTCGCTGATGAATAACAAAGTTGCTTACAGAATGAATCTAATTCTCCATCCATTCCTACACCATTTCAACAAACCATATCTTCTCTTCCTAAAGATACTACTTCTCTAGGAGTTCCCTTTTAGACAATGATTGGTGGTTATTAGACTTTACACCATCTTTTGTGGGAGAATACAAAGTTTCTACAAGGTCTAGTGTGTCATTTGTCCAACCCGATTCTCAAAATAATTCAACTCATAATCTTCAACATGGTTTAGGATGCATGCAACAAAGTATCGAGACTCATGAGAAACCTATCTCCTACTTGCCTCTTCAAGGGATCGATTTCCAACCTCCTCCTTTGTCTACATCCCTTCCCTTATCGTCTAACACTTCTTCTAAGCCTAGCTTTAATCAAGAAATCATTTTGCATGACCTTCTTTGTGCTAAGATGATTACTCGACCTAAACAAAAGAAGCATAGTCAAAACCTTGTGAACCTTCCTTTTTGCATGTATCATCGATATCATGTACACTCTACTATGGAATGTCAAGCTTTGTGTTACAAAATTCAGAAATTCATTGATTATGATATCATTCACATCACATCTCACAATGAGTTAATTTTCAATTATGATTACTTTGAATACATTTATGTTCCTATTATATTGCTCTGCACTATGTGACATTGTTAGTCTCCCCATTGGGGGCTCATTGTCATTCATGGTGGTACAATTTCAAGTGTGATCATACTTTGCAAGTAACATAATAGTCCTCCTTAATCTTATTCTTGTCTCTACACTTGGGGGGCAAGGGTAGTATTTCAATATCTCATCCTTTATAAGGATCCATTTTCCTCTTGCATAGGTGGCATTTGTTTATCATGTGATATCCAATCTTACATAGAATTGTTTATTTACATTAGGGATTCTCTCTTATACAAGAGGCATGTATCCTTGATCATAAACTCTTCTTTGTTTGCAAATGTGTATCCATGGTAAATAAATCCCTTACCTTGGGGGCTAAAAGTGTGCCATAAATCCTCAAGAATCCCTTTTCCTAGCAATGGGGAAGGTGTGAATTCTCCCCTTCTTTTGGTCAATGATGATTTTCACAGTTTCTTTATCCTCTTTTAAACATCCTTCAAAAGGATCCCTTTACACTTGTTGCATGATATCTCTTTGCATTCGTCCCTTCCTTGACCTCATAGGAGTTGTGGCCTCTTTGGCTTGGACAGGGTGTTGCTGGTGGAATACCTCCTTGTTGTTAAAGGTGCTTTATCTTTACTCCTATTTTCCTTAAGATGTCGAAATAGTCCTATTTTTCTATCTTAAGGGGGGGCATATATGGCCTCCTTATTGCAAAAATTCTGATTATTTCAAGTATTTCAGGAAGAGTACACTAGCATAATACAATTTGTTAGGGCTAGAACACTCTCCTTTGTATATCTTTGGTAGATTTCCTTGGTTACAAGGCTTTCCTTGGTAATCCTTGGGATTGGTTGAACTAGCATAACACCACTTGCTAGACCATTTCCCCCTCTTTACATTTTTTGATGGGTGGAACTAGCATAACACAAATTGCTAGACTATTTCCCCCTCCCCTCTTTTCCTCCTCTCTCACATGGATCACCTAGCACAACACAAATGGCTAGCCTATCTCATCAATGGTTGTCTTCTTCTCTCCTCCATGATTCTGTAGCATAATGCACTTTTCTATTTGATTGGATGATGGAATCTTATCTTTGATGTGTGCTCTTGTTCTTTTTATGTGACCACTTGTGCTTTTGCAATAGCTTTCCGAGCATCATGCTAGCCGTTGAAACATTTTCTTCATTGAGGTATCTTCAACTAGTTGACTTGTTTAGTAAGCTTTAGACTTTTGATTTTTGTTTTATGTGTCTTTGCACATGGTTGTATGAGTCAAGATCCTAAGTTGGGGGGCTTGTACCCTTAAACTTAGCAATGTCTTATCTCTTTGCAGTTTGCTCTTGATCTTCATCTTTATTTGTTTCTCTTTCTTCTACTTTACCGTGAGCATGAGGTGGACTCATACTCCCACTAAATTGGGGGCTAAATGTATTGTCCTAAAAAGTTAGCACCTATAATTAGATGTTCAATTTAGCCCCATTTTAGCATGTAGGGGTTCCCACATTGATTTCACACTCTTCTAAAGCTCATTGGGCCTTTAAATTAATATTATAAGTCCTATGTTAATTCCAATTCACCAAATATTGATTAGTCCTTATTTTTAGGTGTGCTCCTTTCTTATTTCTTCTATTCAATAATTTATTAGCCTACATTGGCCCTATGTTACCATTTGTGGCCTTTGTACTTCTTCCCGATCTCGAAATCATATGTGCCTCTTATTCTGGCATCTACCCCATCTCCCCAACACCCCATTCAAATTTTGGCTCATTCTCCTAGGTACACAACGTCTAGGACATTGTGTTCCCCCATAAAGGGGCCCAAATTTGAACCAGGGCCCCATTACAATGTTTTGGTGGGAAATTAGATCTCGTGGTTGGCCTGGCTTAATTTTGAATCCTAAAATGTTGTGAGAGGTATATAAGTGGCCTATCTCTCCTCATTTTAGTAAGGATCAAGATTTCAAGAGCCCTTCTACATCCAAGGATTTTTAAGGTCTTCAAGCATCCAAGTCTTCAAGCCTTCAAAGCATCATGTTTCTCCTTCATCAAGCATTTTGGCAAACTACAACATTCATGGTGCAAGATCTTGTCTTTCATGATTTCCTTTGAGGATTTTGTGTGGAGTCAAAGGCTATTGCATTAACACTTGTGATTACATTAAAAGAAGCACTGCGCCATTAAGGTATAAGGTAACTTACGATTCTGATCTAGCTTCTATTTCATATCAGCAATCTTTCCTTTATGCAATTTCATTTCATTTTCAAGGTTGATTTCTAAACAAGGGTTTGACAAAGGAAAACCCTTTTCAACCCAACCTTTTCCCCGTTTTTCAAGTTTGCAAGTACAGAAGACTCCGAAAACAACTGTTCGGAGAAAAGACCTATTCTCTGTCCCAAGACAGTCACAGCATAGTCTATCCCAGCTCCAAAAGCAGGGTACGGAATACCTAGGTACAGAACGTTCTGGACGTTTTGTACCTCCCATATCCAGCAGAAATTTGACTTGCAGATAGGTGTCATCTTTGAGATCTCAGATTTGCAGTTACAGGTTTTTGCGAGATTCTGACTATCAGGAAATTAGATCTATGGAGCATACTTCCTATCTTGATTCTAGGTGCTCATAAATCCTTTTTAATTTTCATTAACATTTCATTAAACAGTTCAGAAAGTTTATTTGTTACCTTGTTTTATCATTTGCACAATAACTTTATCTATCTCCTCCTTGATTCTAAGCAACAAAGGAATAGAAACCCCAAAAGCATAGATATTGCATTGGCATCCTTTCAATCAAGTGGTGTCAATCATATTTATCTTGAGGTGGTTTTGTATTCCAAATGTGCTTGACAATTGGGGAAACTAGGCTTTTAGGTGTTTCCCTTTTCTTATTGTACAAGTATGACAATATCGCTTACACTAATATGTTGCTATTTCAGATGTAGAATTATAACCCCACAAAAAATATTGATGTCGTTTCTAATCTAATCGGTTTATCCTTGCAACTATGGTGTTGTCTCTGATCTTGCTTTCAACTTGTGCAACTAGTAAATGTCAAATGCCAAAATGCTCAATTCAACAGATCCAAGAATGGATAAATAAGAAGATATAAGTTTCCAACGATGTCTTGAATGAATGATTTCAATCTCCTTACGTATCTATTACGATCGAATGGTTGTACCTTCAAAGTCATACCTTTTCTCTATTTGCATCTCTTCACAAGAGATCGCATCCCTTCATAAACCATTGTTGTATAATAGATCTTAATCGTTGATAATTATATTATCATCGATCACTTATAATTGTTGATCACTAATAATCGTGAAATATCCCCCTATGGATATTTGCTCCAAATTTTACCAAATGTTCAAAAATTTAAACAAACAACTTGCATGCAACTGATTCTTATTCATCCAACTGATTAACTAAAAATCATATAATATCAAACTGAAATAGACATCTGAAATATGAAGATAAATCATTACAATCTTATTTTCCAAACAGCTATGAAATACCTTACTACTACAAGCTTGTCTTCAGATGAAGACTTCACAAATTTGCCCACTTGTGAACTCCGTCGCAAATCCACCACAAAAATGAGTTGGGTGTTCGTCCAATCCACCAAGAAATCCTGAAGGTTTCTGTCCTTGAGTATCAAAATTGAAAGCTATAAGCTCCCAAAATCTCCAAGAGAAAATAATTAACCAAGCATGTTGAGAATGAGCCTCTCAATGTTCTTTAATAGCACATCCCCATGACTCTTCGTTTTCCCTCTACCTGTTTCTTCATATTCCTTTTCTTTTTCTCTTTATTTTCCTCCCTTTAATTTGAAAAAACGGAAATAATAATTAAATGACTTCAATAATTTTTCACTAAGCTCCATTAAAGTCATTTTAATACTTTAATAAATTATTAAATTAAGTTATCATGAAATTTGATATAATTTGACAACTTAATTATTTACTTGACTTCTAATGTCCCAAAAAGGAGACATAACAGTCCTCCCTTCCCAGAGATTGCTTGCCCTCAAACAATCTGCACATGCATGACGAAACCTAATGCTTGAATCCCATATCAACCTCACAAATGCTACTTCGTCAATCCATTGCGCTACTCTAATATAAATATCACTGTGCCAGGAATTGTGAAGCCACTCGTCAAAATCCCATTGAAGTAATATACCAAACATACCACTCTTAAGATACCAAATCATCACGTTGTCACAACTATCAAATATAAGGAGATAGAAGTATCTCAAGGAGCTATCAACACCGAACAACTCTCCAACTTCAAATGATCTCCAATGGAAGTGCAAAACACCCAACATATGCACACGAAAAATCATATCAACCTATCCTAAGTTGCTAGTGTAAGCTAGAACAACTCCCATAGGTCTGAAAACTCTAAGAGAGTTGAAATCCATGCCAAGTAATATATCCAGCTAAGGTAGCTCAAGAAAGATCACACCAGCAAACAGTCTATCAATCACAATCGTGGGTAATAGACAGACTCTAGAGTATTCCATTCAACCAAAAATTAAAAATCTCAATATCTCCCCTCTTGAAGTTCCAAACAAGAATTTGATCCATCACTATCGAGGGATTGGAATAGAAATCGGCATAACTTATCCTGACATCAGCTAGCCAAGTATTACCTCTGTGCTCAACCACATCATCTGAAAGCATTAATATTATAAAGTGACTGTAGTGACCCAAATTTTCCCAAGTGGAAGTGAGTAATAACTGAATTGTACCCACAAGATGTCCCACAACTAGCTGCACTGAAGTCTACAAGTGCACAAAATCAAACTGCTCAAAGGCTAAGGTCAACACCAAGGGTGTGGAGGATCTAATACAACAGTAATCAATCTGACATGTCACTGAATACATAGGAATCATTTGTAGGGAAGTAGATAAAAATCCATCTCCTATGATTAGATCATATCAACCATCAATCCTCAACCAAGAACTACTCAACTGTTGAACCAAATAATCCATCCAACTCATCTGTAGATTGGAACTCAAACCCATGTGTAAGCTAATCAAAAAGTGGGCAGCAGTACTAACCCTAGAAATTGATCCGCTACTCTAATCCTGTGACCGAAACATAGCATTAGAAATTCCACCTGGGTCCCAAATCCTACAAGCAATTCCATTATTATCACTGGAGTTAGAAAGAACTCTCTCATCCAACTCGAAGAGTGGATTATCAAATGTCCATTCAGCATCTAACTCAAACAAAGAATTGTCAATCAAAAGATGATTGTCCTTTACTCCAAACTCATACCAAGTTTTTGGCTGGTCGAAACTTTTATTATTTCATCTTTTCGGAGAGTTGTCCAAATCATAAGTCTGTTGTATGTTGTCAAGTTCCTTAATCACCTCCTTGATAAATTCAGTCCTTCCTTTGTCCTCCTAGTCCCTGAAATGATTGGTGGCAACAATCTGATTTTTTGCTTCTTGAAGAGCTATCTATGTATTCTCCAATATCTCTTGTGCATCGTTAAGCTCCATGATGAGCTTATTAATCTCATCCGCCTTTTCCTTCAACTTATCAACATATAATTCAGCAACCTTTGAGATATGATTCATGTTTGAAAGTAAATGCAAATACTCAGATTTCGTTGATTCAAGAGCCACTTTGACCACCTGCAAATCTACAAAAAAGAATTACCTTCCATGCCCTTTCGTCTCCTTTCAATTTGAGCCTTCCTGTAGAGGTCTTCAATGATCTTGTGAGTGTCATCATTATGCACTAAGACTGCAACAATCATATCACCAAAGTACATTTAGTTGATTCTTCAAAGTATGTTTCTCAAAACCATCATCCATCAGTGAACTATTGTTATCAAGAGCGCATGATTCATAATACCTCTCAATGTTATCGTAAGCCTCAAAACCCTTGTTTGATTGATCTGCATGCAAAGTTAAGGCTGCTGCCATGTCATCATTTTTAAACAATCTCTCATCATATGAAGATTCATGTACTTCATTGAAAACATCCGACATGCTCTCTCCTTGAGTAAGACCATCCTCATCAAATGTTTGTCAATCACAACTTCCAAGTCACCAATATAGAGATTTGTATATCCCTTACCTATAACAACAACTAAATCCATTTTCTCACAAGCATTTGTGTTACTATGTAGGAACAAGACTGTGGAATTTCTATCTTCTTCACCATTGGTCCAAACTTTTTTGGCTGACTTATCTTTCCTATTAACCCCACAATTGTGATCAGGTGTCCAAGTCTCCAAATATGTGAAACAAATCTATTCCCTTGTCATTTGGCTCTTACTCTTTACAATCTATAAGCCCCTTGAGATTAGTTCATTTTCAGTCATGCGTTCCTTGAACTTTTAAATTTTATGCTCAATCAATCTTTTGGAGAACTCATAAGCAATTGGTGATATAGCCTGCTCCTTCCTCCAAATGGCCAACAAGTCTGATGGCAACCACTTGCAGATATCATCGTTCTCATCTAAGATTAAGGACATAATGGTTTGCATACAAGCCCTCACATTGTCTGGATGATGTTTCCTGATTTTTGTTAGGAGGCATTGAAACATTTGAAAAATCAATTTATCACATTTGAGATCCAACAAGATGACAAATGATCTAGTTTGCCATAATTTCTAAAATCTTTTAGCCCTTTTACCAAAAGTAGGGGCTTTGACCTCATGTAACCCACATAGACTCTCCACAATCAGCTAAACAACCTTCTTCAATATGGCATCATTATAGGGTGCTACAAAAGTTGTTATCCTTCTGATCTCACTATGACAAGAAGCGACTGCAAGTCTCACCTCTTCATATGAATGTTCCATAAACTTGTGCCAGATTAAAACAAGCATTGAGGGCTCCAAAGCCCAATTCAAAAGCCTCCAATCTGATTTATCTACTTTAGACAAATATGAGTCTAATTCCTCCAACTTAGAGAGAACACCATCAGGAAATTTCATTGACTAATTGTAATCCAATTACATAGAGCCAAATTCCTACTTTTTCTTTCTGCAAGTCCCTTAGCTGATCGCCATTATATGTATCATTGAATTCCTTTAAGAAAATATCACTCTTTTCATGTGCCATTGTCTTCATTTTGTTTTTTTCCAAACTGGTTTCCACCAAATCTTTACCAAGCTACAACAGTCTTGTATTTAAAGAGCCACGAAACCTCAGATTTTTCCTCCAACAGATGCAATGAGTGATTACTAATTCCCTGATTTATTGATAGAAGAATCGTTGTTATCAAAATTAAACAGCGAGAAACCCAAAACCTTGTCCAAAAATTAATAATAGTGTCAATCCCAGGTCGACATTAGTTCCAGAACTCTTCAATTTTTATCAAGTCCCAGTTTATGAGTCACTACTATATACAGTCTGAGATTTGAAAAATGAAAACAACTCTTAATCACAGTAATCAGTGGCTAACAACAACACTTAACAGCTCACAACCATCAACGGCTATGCACAGTACTATCTTCCATGGTTAATCATGCTTTATATGACCTTAGTTACCGGATTCGTGCAGTAGCCCCCTGATCC
Source organism: Thuja plicata (assembly GCA_018584345.1). NCBI lineage: Eukaryota > Viridiplantae > Streptophyta > Pinopsida > Cupressales > Cupressaceae > Thuja > Thuja plicata. The sequence continues at coordinate 548,776 of MU228139.1, forward strand.
GGGTCCGGGTCCGTTACGGGTCCGGATTCACGAGCCGGTCCGTGATGGATCCGGGCAGGGTCCTCTTTTTGGCCTGTGGGTCCGGNGCGGATCCAGACGGATCCACAGGTCTAAATGAGGACCCTGCCCGGATCCATCACGGACCGGGTAGGGAATTTGAGGATCCTCGAGGATCCCGCGTGGACCCGGGCAAATCCATAAGGATCCCGCGGCCAGCCAAGATGTAAAGTGGTAACATTAAGACGTTTTTTTGCCTTGAAAAATAACTCTCGGAGCCTTTATAAAATAATTAAAGTCGGTTGAGCTTTTGGGGGCGCTGCCTCCGAAAACCCCCGTGGGGGCGCTGCCCCTCGACCCCGCCCTGTACTGCGACAAGGAGCGCACAAGGGGCGCTGCCCCTTGACCCCGTCTTGGGGG
>MU228139.1:555694-583403 GCA_018584345.1 Thuja plicata
GTTTCTCCTCGACTTTGTGGTAATTACTCTAGAAAAGAAGGGGTACGATGCATTGTTAGGGAGAGGTTGGCTGGTGGCAGCCAAGGCCACCCATAATTGGAAAAAGAATACCTTATCCATAGAGGTCAACGGGAGAAAGTACACAATAGATCTGAGGAATCAATGTGTAAGTCAGGATCTCACATCTGACTCAGAGGGAGAAGACAAAGAAGGAGCCGAACCAGATGAAGGAGTGCTCCGGCTAGGGGAATGTTCAGAAGACAAAACTAGTTCCCTCAACAGACTGTTTCACTGGCAGATGGGCGACTATGAGGTATTCCAGCCAGAGTGCAATATGTTGCAAATCCAAGAAGCAGAGGAGAGTTACCCCGAGGAGTATAAGGAATACAAGGAAGGTACAACAACCATCAATAGAAAACCAACACACACATTTGGTGGAAAGATAGAATACAAACAAGCTAAACTGCAAACAATAAACTTGGGCGAGAAGGATGAACCCAAGGAAATCTTCATAGGGGACGACTGGGACCCAGTATTGAAGGGAGCAGCATTGAAAATCTTTCTTGAGTACAAGGATGTATTCGCATGGACATATAAAGACCTAAAAGGAGTACCACCGGAATTGTGTGTCCATCGGATACCATTGATACCAGGAGCAAGACCTATGCGCAAGCGACCTTATCAAATGAATAAGAACTATACTGCCAAGGTTCAGGAGGAAATCACAAAACTGTTGGACGCAGGAATCATATTCAAGGGACAAACTAGTGATTGGGTGTCTCCTATAGTTATATCACTAAAGAAGGACGGGATCCAAATCCGGATATGTGTGGACTTCAGGTGTTTGAATACGGTAACTATAAAAGACCCCTTTCCTATTCCTTTCACGGATAGTATTCTAGAAGAGGTAGTCGGCCATGAAATATACTCCTTCATGGATGGGTTTTCAAGCTATAACCAGATCAGCATTGATGAGGAGGATAAGCTAAAAACCACGTTTGTCATGGAAGATGGGGTGTATGCTTACAATAAAATGCCTTTCCGATTATGCAATGCACCGGCCACCTTCCAAAGAATCATATTACATATCTTTAATAACATGTCAGTGGGGAATTTCAGAGCTTTTCTGGATGATTGGTCAGTATATAGTGAAAAAGAGCACCACCTCAAGATCATTGGTGAATGCCTAGAGCGTTGCAGAAGGGCCAGACTAGCCTTGAATCCAAAAAAATGCAGATTCATGATTCCACAAGGGAGACTCTAGGCCATATAGTATGCAAGGAGGGATTGAAAACAGACCCAGACAAGATCAGGGTGATTGTGGAGATGGAAGCCCCATCAAATGTTACTACGGTAAAATCCTTCTTGGGACATGTGGGGTACTACAGAAGATTTATAAAAGGATTCGCGGGAGTATCTCTATCCCTAGAAAAACTTACCAAGGAGAGCAGTTCTGTTGGGAGAAGGAACAGGAGGAGGCCTTCGAGGAACTAAAGAAGAGATTAGTAGGTGCCCCAATTTTGGTATACCCGGATTGGGATAAGGACTTCCATGTCCATGTGGACGCTTCTAACTATGCAATAGGAGCCACCTTGGCACAAATGGGGAAGGAAGGACTAGACCATCCAGTGTACTTCACAAGCAGGCTATTATCAAAAGCAAAGCGGAATTACAGTACCACAGAAAGAGAAGCACTAGATATGGTTTATGCAGTTCAGAAATTTAGACATTACCTATTAGCTACTCCTTTTAAATTTTGTGTTGATCATCAAGCACTCATGTATCACTCATGTATCTCGTGAATAAGCCTATAATCCAAGGGAGAGTCAGCAGATGGCTAATCCTCCTGCAGGAATTTACTTTTAAAATCATAGTCCGGCCTAGAAAAAGCCATGTAATCGCAGATCAATTATCAAGAATCAAGTCGGGGGAAGCTTCGGGAAGTGGAATAAATGAGGATTTCCCTGATGCCCACCTATTTCAAATTGCTACATTACCTCAATGGTATGAAGGGATAGGAAAATACCTCTCAACAGCCACATTCCCAAGAGAAATGCCAGTCGCGGAAAGGAGAAAGATTGCACTCAAAAGCAGGACATTTCAATTAATAGAGGGATTACTATACAAGATGGGGCCAGACGGGATTTTAAGGAGATGTGTGATGGAGGAAGAAATCTCAGGAATCCTGAGGGAATCACATGAAGGGTTGGCGGGAGGCCATATGGGACCTGATGCAACAGCCCGGAAGGTCTATTGGCAGGACTTTGGTGGCCCACTGTGTATGCAGATGCTCGGGAATGGGTGTTGAGCTGTGATACGTGCCAGAGGGCAGGGAAACCCCTGAAAAGAGACTGCATGCCACTGTTTCCATCCCAACCACAAGAATTGTTTGAGTGGTGGGGGTCGGACTTCGTAGGGCCCCTACCTACTAGCAATAATCACAGATGCAAATACATAGTGGTAGCAACTGAATACCTTACAAAATGGGCTGAGGCACGAGCACTCCCAGACAACACAGCTCTCAGTACTGCAAAATTTCTCTATGAACAAATAATAACAAGATTTGGCATACCACTATAGCTTACGAGCGAGGGGGGGTGCATTTTGTGAATCAAATAATCAAAACAATGACAAGTGAGTACAATATTTTTCACTCATTTTCCAGTCCCTACTATCCAAGGGCGAATGGCCAAGCAGAGGTCACAAACAAAATATTAGTATCAATCCTATATAAGACTTGCGGAGTAGAAAAACGAGGTTGGGGGGAAAGAGTACCAGCAGTTCTATGGGCATAAAGGACCACTTACAAAGCCACCACTGGGCACACACCCTTCCACTTAATGTTCGGACAAGAGGTTGTGATGCCTATGGAATATGGAGTACCGAGCTTGAGAATAGCAGTTGAGCACAGACTCGGAGATACGGAAAGTCTAAAGGAAAAACTCAGTACTTTAATAAAATTGGATGAAAGGAGGACACTTGCCCAATGGGCCACCCAAGTGGCACAAGAGCGACGAAAATTTTGGCATGACAAACACTTGAAGAAAATTATTTTTAAACCTAGCCAATTGGTACTCAAGTACAATGGGAAAAATGAAATTAAGCCAGGCAAGTTCAAAATACGCTGGTTGGGACCCTACAGAGTTATGGAGGTACGGGATAATGGAGCAATAAAATTATCCACATTGGATAATAATCCCTTAAAAGACTTAGTAAATGGATCCAAACTAAGGCTTTATAATCAGAGAATAGAGATACATCCCATATGTCACTTAGACATAATAGAAGAAATAAAAGAAAAAGCCAAGGAAAATTGGATAAGGGAAATAATGAGACCAAACCCTAACATCTACGAGTCTTATAAAAGACTCCAGTGTAGTAGTATAACTCATAACATACCATACGGAGAAAAGGAGGACATTCAGAGAGAGGAAAGTGGAAGGGTTGCAGTGCAAACTCAGCACAAGGGAGACATTCGTACGTCGTACGGACGAAAGAGAGAAGGAAGTGGAGGGCGCAAAGAAGTGGCACGTACGGAGGCCAAGGGGTCGTAGGAACCAGATCGGGAAGAAGCAGTCGTACGCCGTACGGACCAGGCTGTACAAAGCACGCCTATAACCGAACCGTACGGATTGATCGTACGTCGTACGGACAGACAAAATACGGACATGAGGAGTACGGGAAGACAGAGTACGGGCAAGGGGAGTACGAGAAGCGACCGTACGGAAGGCAGCCATATACAGGTCGTACCACGGAGGAGGGAGTTGTACGGACGACGTTGGGCTCAGGAAGAGAAGGTCGTACACATAGTGTCGTACGCAAGAGGCCGTACGGGCTTCTGAAGAATCGTACGTCGTATGGAGGAAAAGCGTGGACTAAGGAAGAAGGTGGCATATAGAACCGTTGGGGAAAGATAATTAATAAGGGAAAAGGTTGTATACAAAACCGTTGGGGAAAGATAATTAATAAGGGAATACGACAGTTGGTGGGAGACCATAAGATGGTGAAGATAAGTGTGGGAAACCCAAGCAAAGGGAAAATAACTGATTCCAAACAGAAAAATCCAGCCCTACAGGTGAGAAAACTAACAAAGATGACAAGCACGAAGGATAAAGGGAAGAGCATGGAAAGAATCACAGCTGCCAATATGAGCTTTGAGAGCGTAATAGGAAGTGGATGTCGCGCCTAGTGGGAGAATGCCGAAAAGAAGCACACCCTGAAAGAAGCATTACGGAAGCCAGAGGTAGATAAAATAATTTTTATGCCCATTTTTTATTTAAAAGAATTTGAACCTATATTGCGAACTATGGTGGCTGGTTAAGATAGACAGGCTCACAAATCTATAATCCGGTATTCCCATCAAACTGTAACTATTTCCTACTCTGCTAAGAAAATAAACAAGGTATTTGGAATACCTAACTAAGGACACAAACTCACAAAAACCCCAATGCCAACGGAGGAAAAGAAGAAATGGTTGGAATTAATGTGCGGGAAGGATCTCACCAAACAGGAATGGGGAAGCATCCTCAACAAGAAGAACAGTAGAGGCATGAAGAAAAATTTTATAGCCAATGAAGAATGGCGATGCATTGTGGACTTGGTGAAAAGTAAACTTACGACTGGCAGCCGCACATCAGATATAGCCTCTGGATGTTACCAGTGGTGGATGTGTTAAATAGGGGACAGGTGTATAATTGGGCGCAATTCCTTTCAGAACGATTATATGAATTCATGGAGCTAAAACATAAGGCATTTTATATGCCCCATCATGCTATAGCATTATTTTTGGAAGCAGTTCGTACACAGGTGGTTGCTGATCATAGGGGAGGGCTGGTCCCAGCCAAGAGGGTGGAACCTAACAAACCAGTGATGACATACTAGTTTCACTTGGACACCTTCGGAACAGGAGGTGGAGGAGAACCAAGGAAAAAGAAACCAAGACAGGCAACAAAACTGCAACCAGCACATAGTGAGGGTTCAAGCCAGGAGGAGGTTGCTGATGATAGTTCAGAGGAGGACGAGGTTAGTACGGACACCTCTTCAGACTCAAAGGATAAGGAAATCCGATTCAGCCACTTGAAGGGCACACCCCGAGATGTCACCTTTCTACCACAAGGGGAAGGCCCACTGCCAGGAGGTGTACCAGAATACACCAAGATTCACAAAACCATCAGCACTGAGAAGGAAGGAGATCGTACCATTCCAAGTACGGAAGGAGTCCGTACCATTCCAAGTACGGAAGGAGTCAGTACCATTCTTGGGACGGAAGGAGTCTGTACCATTTCGAGGACAAATGTCAAGGAGGGCAGCCATACAGAAAAAGGGAACCCAAGCACTGAAGAAGAGGGAAGCGGACAACAAAAGATCCCTAAATGGGGAGCCACTAGACTCTCTTTGCCTGGCGTAGCCAATCTCATTCCAACAAACCAGCAGGCTCGTACTAAGGTCATAGACCTAAGGGGGCAGCAAACAGGTGGACACAAGATCAGACTCCACACACCCCAAGGTATAGAAGTGGCCCACCCAGTTGCCTTGGTGGTGCAGGCTGCGGAGAACAAAAAAGATATACAGAGTGAGGATGTTGGAGAAGACACCATATTGGAAGAGGCAGATAGATTGATGGAGGAAGTTGGGATGGCATCACCACCCTCGTCATCACCACCCTCGCCACTGCCAAGGAAAACAGTAGGAGAGAACATAACAGGAATACATCACACCACAAGGCAGTGTTCCGAAATGATCTCATTAGAGGATAAAGCAACAAGATTCCTCAAAGAGTTGCAAGATATGAAGCACACCACGAGGGAAATCATCCAGCAGGCCAAAAGCCAGAATATGGAAGCAATAGTCAGAGCAGCAGAGTCCTTGACAATATTCATGAAGGGGGAGTGCCACACAGATTGGAGCCTACTCTACCAGAGTGGATACAAACAAGAAGAAATAGCTGAAATCTGGATAGCCCCAGGCATCATAGAGCAGCCACCCCTCTTGTACACACTTCGAGAAATGGAGGTGGCCTTTAGGAGGACATACTTGGAACTTCAGCAAGAAAACGATTTGACAAATCAAATGAAGAAGGATTGGGAAGAGGAAAAAGCCATGTGGGAAACTAAATGGAAGACAGAACGAGCTGGGCTAGAAGAGAAGTTAGCAGCAGCTGAAGCCAAAAAGATGGATGCATTACGGGTGCTCCAAGGAGTTCGGGCCAAGCAGAAGGCGGCTGAACGGGATCTCTTACGCATCCAGGAACGAGCTCCAAGTCCAGGGATGTCTTCACAACCCAACTCTGAAGTCTGATTTTCCTTTTGTATAGTCGTCTGGAAGACGACATTTTTTGGGGGAGGGATATATGTAGTATGAAATAAAGTCATTTTGTATTAGACTTAGTTATGTTTTGTCGGGAGGGTAGTTAGGAGAGAGGACATGTGTCCGTGGGTTTCCCCAACCAACCGACTATTATATATATACTTTGGTTTTTTGTATGGATGTGATGGTTTTGCTGGTAATAAATATAGAATAAACATTTCCTCGCCATCTTGGTATTCTGGTATGGTGTTTTGTGCATTTCATTGGTATTGGTAATAATTGTATTATTGGTAAATGTCTTGTTGGTATCACTGAATATATGTTGTATTGTTATGTACATTGTGGACTAATAACCATTCTACATTAATCACTTGATCTCTACATCAAGTATATGATGAGGTTGAAGATATATAATTGGCATAATGTCATCATCCTTGTTGAAGGTGATCGTCAATTGTAACCAACCCTCATTCCACCTAATGTAAATACTAAATAGGAAACCATTTTATTTATAAGACTTTACCGTTTCCCAATTTCTTATTCTTCTACTACATATAAGCATAGCTACTTCTAACTATCCCTACTAACTTTTTATTAGCTATTGGTGTTCAAGGACTGCCACTCCTTGATTACAAAAGTACTTAACTGCTTTAGTATGATTTGTTCAAGAATGGGGACATTAGATGCGTTGTAGGCCTTGCATGCTAATGCAACACCGTAGATTCAATTTTCATTTACATACTGTAGTGTATAAATATCCTGCTAAAACAGAAACATCATAACAAGTTCATCCTTACCTTTTCAAGCAACATTGTCAGATTATCCTTGGCAGTTACAAATGGTACATCAACAGCAAGACTGCGGCAGTAATGATATATTGCACCTAGTGTGTCCCCAGAATATGTTGCCAACACTGCCAACTGCAAAAATAAAAACAAACCCAAAGTCAAGGTCATCATGATGTTTGACTTAGAGTGATTCCAATCAGACTATCATTAGCAAAAAACATGAAATTGAATTACAATGGGATTTGCAGAAAGGTTAAGTTGTATTAGAGTTCTGTAATTTGGTCTATTAAACAGACATGTTATTCAACTTGCAATACTTTTATTGGGAAAAAGATAATATTATATTCATTATCAAAGACAATGGCAAGCACAAGAGAAAAGTAATGCAAAAAGTACATATATCAACAATTACTGAATATTTTTACAGGTTTCAAGTTCAACAGATAAAATAAAATGACTATCATGATTCATACCTAACAGAAATAAAACCGGGAGAGCTACAAAAATGTCCCAGCAAAGCATTCCAGTAGAAAATTCTTTCCAGAAGTGTATTACTCAGAGCAAAAGAACAAACTGCGTATTTTCTACGAAGATTAATGATCATAAGTTTGTTGGCATTTGTTGTGAGTACATTTTGTCATTTGACTATCTCAGATCCTGCTGTCGCTGTGCCCAAATCCCTGACATATTGAAAGCTTTCATTTACATTTCTAGCCTCATGTCCAGAAGGGTTTTCCACAGTGCACTGTCCATTGTATTTACCAGGAAACAGGCAGTGATCTGACTCCTATTTTGCTGAATTACATTGGCCAAATGTCTTGTTTACTATTCTTCTGTCAAGATTTATCCTATTGTTTATATTTTGCTTCGAAGACTAATAAAGTTTTCCCTCAACAGATCATATTGGCGTTCAGAGAGCTTTGAAGGATCTGCTTGTAGTCTTCTTCTCTTGACTGTACTAAGACACCAAAAGAGTGACATATTTTTCCAAAATGTTTGTTTCTATTGTTTTGCATTCATAGTTGTTAGCAGCCCATGTAGTGCTTCGCTTATGTTGGCCAATGCTATATGTATGGTTAAGTCTCTGCTTTGAGAAGACTTTCCACTTGTTGAAGGCAGTTAGGTTGATATCTGTTGGGCTAAAGGTTTTGTTGTGCCTTACACAACTGAAGCAGGGCATACACGTGGGTAGGAAAAATTAAATTTAAAAATTCAAATTCCCTTCTCTTGTGCGTAGGAATTGAATGAACATGTTACAAGAAGACTCTAAAATTAGTAAACATTGAACAAATAATGGTGTTGTTCGGTAAAGCATGGGAGAGGGGAGGGGAATTTCTAATGATTTTATTTCAGGTGTCTTTTAGAAGTAGTGGTAGCCATTTTGGGGTGGGTTGCATAAGTTTTTGCGGGGTTGAAGTTTTGTTTTGGGTTTTTCTGGGCAGGGATTTCTGATAGAAGAAAAACTCCAGATTTGGGAAAAAGGATAGAAAATTGGGGGCGGGAGGGGTGGGTTTCAAACTCCTTAAATCTTTAAGTCCTTCTATTTTGCTATTATAAATTTTAGATTTGTATGTGTTTCGAGTGTTGATTGAGGCGGGTGAGAAGCGGGTTTCAAACTCCTTACATCAACAACACACCTCATTCTGCTTTTGGCAAAATGTAGAGCCTACTTTGCTTTCCGATTTCTGCTTTTTGTTTAGATTAGGTTATGTTCCTTCGGTCAATTTCGCTCTCTCCTTATTATCAGTTAGGAGAAGGACCTTTGGATTTTCCTAGGACAACTGAATAAGGGGTTTACATCTTTAAGTCCTGAACAGTCCCGCAAAAAGTCTGGTCAAAGTGTAAAAGCAAAGTTGTAGATTTTGAACACGCTACAAGACATCATTCCATTCATGTTAAAATGTCCCGTCATCTGACTTTCCCAGCAAATAGTTAAAAGTGTTAAAAGGTCTTGTTGAGAAAAGTTTGCAGAAACTCGACTCAGAACCGGACGTGATTTTTGTCATATTAAATATCCTCTCATCCAGTTATTTCCTGCAAAGTGTCTTGTTAAAAGCTTAAATGGCATTTTCTTAAGAGGTTAAAGGTTTGCAGAATTTTTATGCGGAAAGGATGCTAGATGTAGAAATTTTAAACATCCAAAACTCATATCCACTTCCAATTTCTTTACCCGCAAAGTTGCCAAAGCATTCAAAGTGAAGTCAAAGTTTATTTCCTGCCAAAGCTAACAAACACGTTTAATGTTGGAAAAATTCGAGGATGGTGAGGGGAAGCCCTTAAGAAAAGAAAACTTAAATGGACGAGGATGCTAAATTTAGAAATTTCCTGCGAAGTATCTTGTTAAAAGCTTAAATGGCATTTTCTTAAGAGGTTAAAGGTTTGCAGAAATTTTATGCGGAAGAGGATGCTAGATGTAGAAATCTTAAACATCCAAAACTCATATCCACTTCCAAATTCTTTACCCGCAAAGTTGCCAAAGCTAACAAACACGTTTAATGTTGGAAAAATTCGAGGATGGTGAGGAAGCCCTTAAGAAAAGAAAACTAGATTCTTCTCTTCAAGAAAGAAGATTAAACACATCGTGGACAATTTACAGGTGAACTTTTTTAACTCAATTTTTATTTTCATGGCAAGATCAAGACATTCAAAAGACTTCGCGGCATTTTTCAAAACAAAAACTTCGTCTTCTATTCTCCAAATATGGGATGTATTATTATATGCTTTGGCCTGCGGAGTAAACACGGTTGAGAGGATGAGCCCAGGACAAAAGGGCCGCAGCAAGGACACCATCTACTTCACAAAAGATTTATGGATTTGGGATTGTACGGCAGTAATAGCAGCATTGCATCTTTTGCCTACATTTGTCTGATATGTTTCAAAATCTTCGGCCAAGGAAATAGGCTGTACCGGTACAAAAAGGCCGATATCTGGAACGGTTTATTAATTATTTCTCATCACGATTCATAGGGGAGTCCTTCATCGGTAATGAAAGGGACGGCTCCTTCTACAAGCAAGAGCAACAGCGAATTTTTAAGGTCACGCTAGTCCCCACATTTACAAAAGTGATGCCTGGATTTGCTTCAAGTCAGATTTATGTTTCAACATTCATGCAGGTAGCTTGTACATTCTCTCGATTTCTTCAGAGTCCAGCGGCACCTTCATTCAATCAAAATTCTTCAGTGACATTTAATAAGTTTCTTTCAGGCAGCAGTATTTTTCATTCCGTCTTTACAAACACAAGCTCGATATGCCCTGATATCACATGATACGGAGCAGCAGAAAATTCTTACAAGTGAAATCATACAAAATTGTATTGAACTAACCACCTTTACACAAAGGGACAACTAACAAAACAAATAACTAATTACATATTTCGATTTCTAACGACTACATTTCCAAACGGCGAGGGGACTGGGGACTGGTGCGAGTCTACCCGGCATTATGGAGTTGCGACAACTTTCCTTCCCTTATGTTTATTAGGCATTAGATTTTCACAGTTATTTATGTAGATTTTGAAGGTTTTTCAAAAGAAAACTCTGTAATTTAGTGATATGCGATATTATATAATAAGATTGAGTTTTGAGGGACCTAGTCCAGGGAATTCGAGTAGGGCAATTATTGTTAGTTTTCTTTCATATTTTAATAATAAAAGTTAAATATTTATTCAAACCATGATTTTGAAAAACGCACAGAAAAATGTGAGCATAAAACCTGGTTATGCGGATTGCCGCTAGAGGGGCAGAGCGCAGCGGCTTGCTTGTAATAATTGGCAGCAACGGTCCAGTCCCGGTCATTTGCATTGTCTACTGCAAAGAGCTCCTTGTATCTTGCCAAATCCCCCAAATATATAAATAGTCTGTGACAGGAAACGGCGCAAGGATTGGAAGCCTGGTCTTTCAAACACGACAAGCCCTCCCCTGGCGAGGCGGAGGGAGGAAGAGAGTATTTTGCCCTCAATTTAACAATAAGGGAGTGAAAATAACCGGAGGCCTCGTCCAGAAAAGCTTTGAAGGAATTGAGGACGCGGGAGAGATTGTCACGGTTGGCTTTGCGCTTAGATGAAGGGGAAAGGTTGCGAATTTTGGAGCGAAACTCTTGGATGCCGATATAATGTAAGCGCCAAAGATTCTGCTCCATTTCTGAAGCCTGCCCAAACGGCAAGGTGAGAAACAGGCGTTCGTAGGCGTCTCTGAGGCTAATCCGGGCTCCTCTCACGCTGGGGTCCAACCATCCTCTGCTTTGCATCAGTTCTGCTAATTTTTTCTCAAGAATTGAGATGTTCTTCAATTCCACTTGATTTCGCTGCCGGAATTCCAATTCCGAACTGCATTGCTCTCCTTCCTGCATTGTTCTAGTAGTAATGCGAAAATGCCCACAGTGCCCAATTGAGCGATTCGAATTATAGAGAGGGAGTCGGACAAGGACTGGAAAGCTTTGACAACGTCTCGTTACGCTCGATTCCTTGCCCAAGTAAGGACACCATGACTCGCATTCGAAATGCCAGGTTAATTTTTTGAAAATTGCAGACAAATTTGGTTTTTTTGTTCGAAATGCCAGGTTAAATTATTTTGTAAATTGCATGCAAAAATGATTTTTTTAGTTGGGGAATTGAAAGGCAGAAGTTGATTTGAGAAGGTTAGCTGCTCCACAGCTTATTTTTAGTCTTTTTTTCCTTTCAATCCAGCCTCCTTCCATCTATGTAAGCTCAATGATCACATTGATCGAGAACTTTTCAGTTATATGAAAAATAATATAAAATATAAATTTTTTATTAAAGATATTGTTTGTTTATATATAGAAATTAGTAAATAAATAATTGTAAAATAGTAGAAAATTAGTTAAATAAAACATTATTAATCATAATTGAAATTTAATCTTTATTTAAAATTTATTATAGTTAAATTCTATTAAGTTTGAAATTTTGAATATGGTATGAGATATAATTTCAATATGAATTTATGTTAGAGAGTGTTGAAATTTAAATACATTTGATAAAATTTCATAGTGGAAAAATTCATTGACTGAAAATAGGTTTTGGGTTTAAGTGACAATCTTCTTATTGAGGTTCTTATTAACGTACCTATAATTCCTTTGAGAATCAAATACAATCCTTAATGCAGAGTAGTAGAAAAATGGTCATTATTAAAATCTATTTAAAAATGGCTCGTTCAGAGACTGAGAAGGGATCATCCTTCACCTAGGGAGTTATCATATTTTTGGACAACCCCAGAGCCAAATTAGGTAAAGGCAAATTCGGATGGAGCATCGAAAGGGAATCCGGGATTGAGTGGTGCTATATTTTATTAGGGACAGCAGTGGGAATTGCTTGGCAATTGGGGCCAAGAGGTTATTAAATGGGACAAACAATGAAGCTGAGATGCAGGCTACACTCTTGGTTGTATAAAAGGCGAAGATGCTAAATGTGAGAAAGCTACATTTAGAGGGAGATTCTTTGCTTACAATTATGGTCATCTCTAAAGGGAATTCGCAAGTATGGTACCTGAACAAGTATGGGAAGATTATTAGAGGCCTTATGGGTGAGTTTGAAGATTATAGAGTCACGCATGTGAAGAGAAAAGAATTTGGAAGCTAAAATCATGTCAAATGTTGCAACCAGATTGCCAAATTTGGGGCAGGGTGAGATTATGGAAGATTTTCAAAGCTTGGATGGTATTTCTATGGATTGGGAGTATGGGGACCTTTCAATTTAAGCTTGGATAAATTTTGTATATGATTCCCTATAATTTATTGCAACCTTTTCAAATTCAACCAACTAGCCTATTGACATGAGAGATAAAGGTGTATTAAATGTTGCTATCTTAATGGGTTGATTTCCTTAGTAAGTAATGATTTTATTTCAGGCAAGTTGGAAGTGATGGGAAAGGTTGTGTATGCTCTCTATAATGTAGAGTACTAAGGACATCATTTGCAGGTATGGAGGACAGATAACTCTCAACACCTCTAGAAGTGTGTAGAGGGAATTAATTTCGGCCTGCAAAAAATGTTTCCCCTAATGGTTGCATGATCGAAAGGCAATGTGAGTGAGGTGAGCGTGCAGCCATGGAAGTGAATTTCATGCTTAAGACCTTGCATTTCCAGAGGCCATTTTGCAAGAAGATTTTGCACAAGAGGATGAGGGGAATATTTTGGTATAAGCATTTAAGGCTTATGCAGATTTTGGAGGAGCTATTGGGCAAAGACTTTATGGAGACCGGTCGCAAATATAGGGTGAATGTTGATATCTCCTTTGTTTTTATGGTGTGGGTATTATTTTGAGCACTAGGGAGGAGAAAATGTGGATGATGAAGGCCCTGGTTAAACCAAAATGGAAGGGTGGTATGGTTCATATTCTTGCATATGTATTATCGGGTATAGGTTTCTTGGTTGAAAAGGAGGGGTGGTGTTAGCTAATGGATTTGAGAGGTTCATACCAGTCATTTCTTATTTGGAGCATGTCCTCCAAGAAGGAAGTGCAGAATGAGAGGGTTAAGGGTGGATGGAATAGGTTGAAGGATTTCGTCAAGGAAAAGGAGGCTGAGGAGGCGGCAAAGGTTCGAAGGCGAGTGATTAGAAAATAGAGTGTTTGAAGGGCAGGTGGTGTAAAGCTTCATACCAAACGCAAGAGGAAGGTGCAGACCATGGGTGGGATTTTTGTGCCAGAAGGGTCGTCCATTGTCGTTGAGACCATAAGGGCGAAGAAGCGATGTAGGCGAGGCGAAGTGGAGCCAGGGTTTGTTTAGTTTTGGTGTTTATGTTTAATGGTTAATGTTTAAATTTCTACTTGTAAGGTGCATTTTAAACATGTACGCATCCATGTCCATTTTATAGTATGGACACTATGTATGTAAAGACTATGTTGTTCAGAGCATCCTAGGGTTGGTGCATTTTTGCACTCTGTTAGTATTGGTAGGCCATGTAGTAAGGGTAGATGGTAGTTGCAATATGGTTTTATGTTTAGCAATTGAAGCTATTATGGATAGTTATGGACAAATGTATCAGCTTTTTATTTTCAATAAAATATCATTATTACCGATAAAAAAAACTATTTAAAATAGCTTAAATGATTCTTATACATGATGGTGTACATACGCTCAAAGAATCTCCTCTACATTGTTTCAAAAATTGAGTTCCTTCAAAGAATGTACATGAAAGAAATGAACTTCACTAATTGCCACTTTTGGTAGGGATGAAGTGTAAAATTACTACTATTTGTCCATTGGAAACTCTGACAATTAGGTGGAGTGTAGAGAGATGAAACATTTTGTGCACAAATTTCTTTATAGTCTACTATATTTGTATCATGATTAGCAAATAACATGAACTTAATTAAAAAATTCTCAAAAAATTTGTTTTATTATTGAAGTCGTCAATTAATAACAAAAATTAAAATAATTTCTTTTAATAGTTTTAGTAAAGAATATTAAATTTGAGAATAAAATTAGTTCAAATTTGAGAATGAAAGTTAATAAAGACTCTTCTCAGACATGCGAAAAAAGAATGTGAATAATTAAAAATTATCTTCAAGAGGATAGAAGCTTCCCTGCGGCTTCATCCTTAGACAAAGAATGACAGATTGTCTTGGAGTGGAAATCAAGGAGACTTCTTACAACCCAAGCAATGGAAAGGACAAACGATGGTGATAGAAGCTATCTAGGGCATAAAAAGGGACAAAGCAAAGGTTTATGGATGATTCCCCTTACCTCCCAAATCTTGAATTATGTTACTGGAGCAAATTGATTACCACTTGAAGGGAGAAGGGGTTTGAATGAAACTGAGCAGAATTCTAGGCATCATGCAACAAGAGGTCAGGGATCCCCAAAAAATTATAATATACCAACTTAAAAACCCTATCACCAAAGAAATCCCAGCCCCACCTTTGGCTATCACACATCGAAAAGGTTTAACAATCAAAAGCCCATTCCATAGAGACAAAAAATAAAATTGGATGCATGGACAAGCAAAAAAGACAAATTAGCCTATCCATAGAGTAGGGATAACTTTAAGAAACCCCCTCCCAGGAAAAGGTGTAAAATCCAAGCGAATCCTACATTATTTTAGGGGGAAATTTATCTTAATGAAGGCAAAAAAAATTTCAAAATTAGGAAAATAAAATAGTCAGTATTGGCGATTTTTTCCCTGTCGTGTGAAAACTTCATAAAATCCTGGTGAATAATACATTAATGTGGGGGAAATATATATATATTGTATGAGGCAACTTTTTTTCTTTTGAAGTAAAAAAATTATAATATATGAGGCGAATGATTTTCTTTCGAAGGGAAAAAACAATTGTAGTGGTGAATTTTTTTTATTTTAGTTTTTTGATTGATAATAGGTCGAGGCCCTATATATTATAAATAATAAAATAATTACAAAGATGAGTCTCCATTCAAACGGGCACTGGTAGGAAAGAACGGAGAAGAAAACATCAAGTCTAGCTCGAGACCTGAGTCCTATACATTTTAAATTTTACAAATTAAAAAGGGGCATACCCCAGTTTCTAGGGTTTATTAAGGATGATTTTTTATCCTGGTATCTTAGTATATTGATAATTAATTACATTTGTCCCATAATTTTGGGGTCTTTTAGAAAGGCGTACCTTCCTTACAAATAATTTAAGTACAAGTTCAAATTTACATAAAGGAAGATCTGGCTTTGTTTGACCCTTTCGTTGAAACTTAGCGACATTGAGCATTCCACCATTGGTAACAAATTCAACTTAGAACAATCCATAGAGTGTCAAGAGCTGCACACAATTCTTCTTAGCAAGATTATTGTTAGTAGTCCTTTAAATATTCCATTCAAAAAGAGGAAAACCAAAAGAGATTTATAATTGCCTTTTCATGTATTTGGTAAGTTATTAATCAGTCCAAATATCGAACATTTAATTCTATTAATAATCTTTGTCTATATTGTTTATCTATTATTGCATATCTATTTATATGTTTAAAGAAAGTGTATCCTATTTTATTGTTTGAGTATATTTATTTGCTTTGTTAAAGACCTTTCTATTTATATTTTAGCTTTCTTTTATAATTACCATCTTATTCTGTTCTATAATTAGATTAGTTATCTTAGGTCATAATTTATTTGAATTTGTTCATTTTTTTTATTTAACTATACTGAGTTTTAGTTTAATAACTTTACAATCTGTTCCATTATTCATATTCTAATTAAAACCAAGACAGTATGCTAAGAGACCACTTTTTACTAGCTTTAATTCATATATTATATTGTATAATATTTACATACCATTGTTTTTACACAAAAACCCTGTCTCTGTATATTCATTCTATTTTGTCGATCATTTACCAAGTATAGAACATACATTACATTGTTATCTCGCTGATAGAGTGACTATGGTAATCTACAGCTGATAAAATTGACTGCTAAGAAAGAGGATAAAGCAACACAGGAATACCTATTACAAACAAGATGAAGCTTGCCAATATACTTAGCAAGGATCAAAGGCCAGCTATATGAAAATAAGTGTACTTGCTTAACATAAACCCTAAGTAGACAAATCATCTAGGGCACAAAAGGCAAAGACTGTGTTCAAAAACTAAAACAAAGAGCAGAATAACCTTTAGTTCTCCTAGTTGTGAGGCTCAATGACTATGAAATCCTCATCAGATTCATAGTCAAGATCTCTGAGAGCTTCCTCTGTATCAAACCTAGGGTGTTTGATGTGCTTTGGTCTAGTGACTTTGTGAAGAAAAGGAAGGTGAATCACATACTGCTTGTGATCATGATACTCCATGTCTGTAGTAGCCTCTGCCCCCACAGAGTTGAAGAAGACCTCAGCCCAGTTGTTGTTGTCTTCAATGATATTATGCCATCTTAAAAGAAATTGCAAGTATTTGACCATCTCAGGCCATAATTTCTCGAAGGCCACTTCATCCTTGATATATAGAATTGGCCTTTTAGGAACATTAAGGAATTTGAGGCTACCCACAAGACAATTCATGTAGTCCTCGGGGTGGGGAATTTCCAATCGATTGTTTATGCTCTTCACCACTTTGTCAAGACCTTTTAGCCGTGTATCATCAAACAATGTAATGCACAAGTCTTTAATGTGCCAGTATTTGATCTTTTCCCAAAAAGCAACTGCTATGAAAATGCATATCACATCTCCATTGGTGCACCAACTCCTGCTATAGTCTAGATCTCTTTCCCCGGTGATTTTCTTGACAGTTAATCTAGAGATATCATTAATCTTCTTTAGAATACTCCCCTAATGTTCTGGTTTAACATGCCCTACGAAAGCCATTGTATGTTCTTCATACTTGTGAAATAGAGAAATGGATGTCACCATTGTAATGGGAATCAATTTGAAGTGGAGGAGAAGAGAGTATTGTTGTAGGGTTTCCTTATTGATCGCTTAACAAAATAGGGGAGTCTAGAGGCTCAAGCTAATAAATCTGAGAAGTTTCTAGATTGTGTAAGATGTTTCTGGATATTTCTCAATATGCAAACTTAATAATGATCACCTAAAATGATGGGTAGGTGAGGTGACTTTAAGGAACATGAGGTCATGTAGAAGTTTCCAAAAAATCTATATTAGAGAGGTAGTTATGGCTCAATATCGGAAAAATTTGAGTAGTATTAAGAAAAATGTTACTCTTATAACAATGTTTTCAGAGGCATCTAAAGTTTGACTACTTTCTGCGAAGATATTAAGACTTCATTCATTATTTAAATTTTAGCGAGAAAGGTCCCTTTTTATAAAGATTTTCCTAAAGCTCTTTAGATATCTGCAAATATGGTTGGCACATGAAGACAACCTTGATGGCGTAGGATGTTTATGCGAGAATTTAAAGAAAATTAGAGTATTACTTCAGCCTCTTAAGTTATATTATATATTATTTTATTGACTAAACATAAGGTATCGTAGAGCTATTGTTAATACTTAGCTTAAATCGGGATTAACCAAAGTAAAGTTTTCCCCTTCAACACCTTTATTAGCTAAGGCATCTGCCTCTTTATTTCCTTCTCAAAAGATATGCTCAATTCTATTTTCTTGAAACTTATCCACAAGATCGATTACTTCTTCAAGCTTTGAGTTTAAGACCCAACTAGGTGTGCTTCTTTTTCTCAATGCATTGAGGATTATTTGGGAATCCCCTTCAATGATTAACTTTTGAATCCCAACCTTTAGGCTCAATTTCAAACCTTCATATAGTGCTTCGAGTTCTGCTAGGTTATTAGAAGTAATGCCTAGGGGCTTAGCCCTTTTTATCAACCATTCTCCAAATTCATTCTATATTAAGCATCCCAGACCATCTTTCCCTGGGTTTCCTCGTGAAGCTCCGTTGAAATTCAATTTCATCCATCCACTTTGGGGGGGTTCTCATTTGCATAAGGTTATGGCTAACTTAGTAGCTTTGGAGTGCAACATCTATGGGATGATCAAGCTATTCCAATTCTTTCTCATATCAGCATCCCAATCAAAAAATGATCCTTCTTCTTTGTAGGTATTCCTTAAGTGATTATTAGTGACTTCTATAATACTAGCTTCTATCTTGTTGATTAGTGATTCTTTGTCTATTTTTACATTTGTAAAGATTCTTATATTCCTTTCTTTCCATATTTCCCATAAAAGGATCAACGGGGCAATTCTCCAAATCTTGTTGTATACTTTGGATCCATTTTGTGGCCAACTTCTCAGAAAATTCCAGAGATTGTCAATGAAGGCTGAAGACCAATTTAGCTTGTTGCATAGTCATTTCCAACAATGGTTGGAATATGGGCAGTCATGTAATAGGTGTCCTGCGGATTCAGATGCCTTTTCGCACAAAACACATCTTGAAGGTCCTTCGAAGCCTAATTTAGTAAGTCTATCAGATGTTAAAATTCTATCTTGCATAGCAACCCATAAGAAAATCCCTTCCTGGGGAAGACAAGATGGATCTCAACACAGATTGAGAGGGATATCCATTTTATCCAATCCTTGAGAGTTTATGATAGTCTCATAACCTTTCTTGACACTATATTTGCCATTTTTTGAGGCACCCCAAATCAATCTATCGTTCCTAGCTTTATGGTTTGCAAGAAATTCTCAAATTCTTTTTGTTCCTCCTGAGCTAGGGTTGTATTCGATGTTGTTTTCCATTTCCATCCTTCCTGAGTTTCCACTATATAGTCCTTAAAGTGGATACCCCAATGTTGTATTAGAGTATTTTTTATATTGATAGGGAGATTTGCTTTATCCAGGGACAGGAGTCCGTCCCAAGAGTCTGCCCAAAAGAGGGCCTCTTGTCCATTACCTATGTCCCAAGTAAGATTGTTTAATATTATTTCTTTGTTTTGCATCATAAAATTCTACATTTTTTAGCCTTTGGGTGGATTTTTAGTGCGGAAAAGAGTGATTGGTTCCGAACTATTTAAATATTTTTGGTATAAGATTTTAGCTCATTTTCTATCATTTTCTTGATACATCCTCCATACTAGTTTATATCCTAGAGCCTCGTTTTGCCAGTTTATATTTTTTATACCTAATCCTCCAAACTCTTTAGGTTTACAAATTTGATTCTATTTTATCATAGCTAGTTTCTTTTTGTCTTATGTGCCTTGCCAAAAGAAATTTCTTAATTTTTGGTTTAATTGATTTCTTACACCTTTAGGGAGGGGTAGACAAGACATATAGAAGGTAGGAATAGCTGAGAGTACAACTTTTATCATTGTGGCTCTGTCTACTTTATTTAAATACTTCCCCTACCATCTATCCATTTTCGTGTCTATTTTAGCTGCAATCGTGTTCCAAGTTTTGCTTTCTTTTAGACCTTTTCCAAATTAATACCAAGGTATTTACACTGAAATTCCCCTTTATTATAACCCATAATGTTGCAAATATTTCTTTCTAGGTTCGGATGGGTATTAAGGAAAACAAATTCAGATTTCTCAGCATTCACTTCTTGGCCATATGCTTTCGAAAAGGTTTTGATGATATCCTAAATTGGTGTGCTTCATTCCTTGAAGATTCTCCTGGTAGGATTGTATCATCCGCAAATTGTTGGTGAGTAACATTTTCTACATCATCAGTCACTTTTACACCTTTGATTTTCCCTTCTATTTGTGCTAGCATTATTGTCCTTCCAAATTCTTCAACCATTATTATAAAGAGAAACGGTGAAATGGGATCCCCTTGCCTGATTCCTCTAGACGTCTTAAAGAAACCTTCAGGTGTCCGATTGATTAATACTGAAAATTTTGGCGTTGATACACAATTAAAGATTAAGCTAATCCATTGATGGGGGAAGCCAAATGCTCGCATTATTTTACATAAGAATATCCAGTCTACCTGGTCATAAGCTTTATGGATATCTAATTTCATCAGCATGCAATGGTCTTTGTTTGTTTGTGTTGAATGTATTAATTCTTGTATAATGATTATACCGTAGTATATTGATTTGTTCGGTACAAAGCCCATTTGTTCTTCTGAAATTAGTTTATGGATTACCTTTTTAAGTATGTTTGCCAGAGCTTTGGAGAGAATCTTATAGAGGGCATTGCAAAGCGCAATTGGTCTAAAGTCGCCAGGTGATTCTATGTTTGATTTTTTTGGAATCTGTGCTAGGAAGGTATTATTGATTTCTATTAATAATGTTCCTGAATTCCTAGTATTTTCTATTGCTTCCCATAAGTCTTTCCCAATGATGTCCCAACACTTTTGAAAGAAGAAATCCTGGAAACTATCTGGTCCTGGAGATTTCTTAGGATTGAGTGAAAAAAGTTCTTCTTTGATTTCTTCCATTGAGAATCTATTATTGAGATTTTTATGGTCTTCGTTGGTTAATATTCTAGGAATTGGTCTTAACATGTTATTTTGAGCATCAAGATCAGAATATTCGTAATTGTTTAGAATGTCTGAATAATAATTGACAAAAGTTTCAGCAATTTGATTTGGATTCTCAATCTCTAATCCCATATTGTCGTGGATTTTTGTGATTATGTTTGTGTTATGCCTATTTAATGTACTAGTATGAAAGAATTTTGTGTTTCTATCTCCTGCATTTAACCAAGTCTCTCTTGATTTTTGTTCCCAAAATATTTCTTCTTTAGCCAGAATAGATTCTTGCTTATTTAGTAATTCTTTTTCTTTAATAAATTCTTCGTCATCCATACCTTTTTCTATAACTTTTTTATTTAATTTTTTTATTTCTTCCTCATTTTCTAGATTTTCTTTAAATATATTTTTTAAGTTTTTATTGTTCCATTTGATTATTTTTTCTTTTAGCATTTTTTATTTTGCCACAAAATAGAACATTCGAGAGCCTTAAAAGTCCCCTTCTTTCCACCACTGCTTAACTTTCTCTAGGAAGCTGTCATCTAGAAACTGCATGTATTCACATTTAAAAGGGCTTCTAATTGGTTTATGTTGTTCTTGTATTTCTAATTGTATAGGAAAGTGATCTGATCCTACATATGGTAATATTGTAGCCTTCATTGAAAGATTAATAGTGCAAATATCACATCTGATAATACATCTATCCAGTCTTTCTACAATATAACAGAAGCCCTTCCTTCTATTATTCCAAGTGTAGACTCTGTTTGATGTGGGGATATCCAGGAATGAGTTTCAAATAAACCAGTTTTTGAAGTCTATCATGACTTGTGATTCTATTTGTAAACCTCCATATTTTTCCTTAAGGTTTAATATAGCATTAAAGTCACCTCCTAGTATATAAATTGGCTGTGGGTCCACGTCCATGTAGTTACTAATCTCTTTCGAGACAACCTTTTTTCCTGATGTAGGGGTAGGACCATATACGTTTATAATGTTAAATTGAATGTTATTTCTAAAGCTTTTGATTTTGTCAGCCATCCAATTATTACTAGTTGTTAACAACTTAAAATCCACCTTTCTAGGATCCCATATAATACCCAATCCTCCTGATGCTCCCATAGATTCTATAAATTCACATTTCCAATAACCAAATTTCTTTTTAATCATTTCCCCTCCTTCTTTATTAAGTTTTTTTTCTATATTAAAATAATTTCTTATTCAAAAAGAGTTAGGTTGTGCTTGAGAAAGAGCTTCTTGTTAGGGGCATTTATGCCCCTAAAATTCCATGAAGTAAGTTTCATGGTTCAGTGGGAAGGTTCTTCCCCTTCCCTGTATTTAGGATATCACTGATTTTTATTTGATTCTCAGCCAAACTTGTAGCAGTTCTTAGTTCCACGGGGATTTTTCTCCCCCTTTTTCTTATTGATTCTTCCACACTTAGGTTTGCCTATACCCTGCAGATTAGTAGAGATTCCTAATTTATCTTGAAAGTTATGTGCATTTTTTATGCTTGTTGTTATTTCTATATATTCTTGTTCTTCTTCTTCGTTTCTTATTTCTTCCATTAGAGGTTCACTTAATTAGTGATTATTATTTCCTTCATCCAAGACCATATTAATCTCTTCATCATTTTGTTCCCTTATTACATCAACAATATTCTGATTCGGTGACCAATTTGTTGGACCTTGCACCCCAAATTCTTCCCAATTCTAGATCTCATCCATTAATTTATGTTGTGAGTCTTCTAAATAATGGAGGACATCATTGCTTAGTATTGTGTTTACTTCGACTGGGATATTAAATGTGTTGTGTCCCTTTGAATTATATTTAACATGTTGAGTGTTAGAATAACTGAGAGCGGGGGTGAATCAGTGGCCTCAAAAATATTCCAATAAATCAACCCAAAAATTTATTACCACAATATTAAGCCTCTAGTTATCTTCAGTCCTACAAGATGTATGCCTTCAAATAAACTTATCAAATAAATACTTCTTGGAGTTCATTGTTAAACCTTATTATTACTGTTTACCAATTAGCATTCTTTCATTTACCAAAAAATAGTAAATTGCTTAGTGTATATCGATCAATCCACATTAGTTATGTGCAATGCAAAACACTAAAGTAATGACTCATAAACACATTGACACATGGACTTTTAATGTGGAAACCATGTTAAGGGAAAACCCACTTGGGACCGGTAACCCAAAATTTTCACTCTTCTTAAGTGAGCTCGGTGAAGAGCCAACCCTGTTAAAGGTTACAAACACACTGTTAGGTGTGACCTTGTTAGAGGACTTAAATAGAATAGTTTGTCACTTGATATCGGGCATCTCTATGCTACCTTTTATGACAAAAACTAGTGTCATTTTTCAAATGATATCTAGCATCTCATGCTATCTTCATGATCAAACTTTTTGATACTCCTTGGGATGTATCTCAATATAGAAAGGATTGTTAAGTCCTGCTCGGTTAAGAGAATTTCTGAATCAATGGTTAAACTGAAACAGTAAATGATTTGTTCACACATACAACTTAGACTTACAGATTTTCAGATCTATTGTAAGCTCATTATACCTTTCTGATCAATATGTCTTTTCACTACCTTTTCTCCACTTCTTTTTGCTCGGTGATTTTGTGCTTCTTTATTGCTCAGTGTCCGCAAAAATCTTTAGCTCTTTCCTCAGCTTGATTGATCAGGACTATATGAAGTTGTTCTTCATTAGTTTCTCTTCAGCATCCTCTTTCTCTATTCACTCCCCTAATTCATAATGAATTAGATTATCTCTTTATAGACATGATATCATCGTTTCTCACTTCTTGATTTTCTTGTTCTTAGCGTGATATACAATCTTAGCCAATCTTGCTTTAAAGCTTCACTTAAGTTTTATCCTGTAGATTTCTCCTTGACAACTGGATAAAACAAATTTAAATCTTTTACTTATCTATGGCTTTAACTTGTCAATGAAAACAATGTTAACAAACAGTTAAGTCTATCTTTAGCTCTTTCAGCTAAGTATTTTGTCATTTCTGAACTTTAGTTAATTTTGGTGTTTTAACGCTTTGATAGCTTCGGTCAACACTTCAGTTCTCCTCGGGCTTCTCCGTCGGTGTTGTCTGTCCATCGGGGTTGTCTGTCCGTCGGGTAACACTATAATTTTGGTCGTCAGTTGTTCTTGTAATTCTGCTCATCGGTAATGCTTGTCAATTTTCTTGCTTAGGCATCACTGTAACTCTACTCTCGAGTTTCTCTGTCCTTCGAGTTCCACTAACCGTCGATGTTTATAGTCACTTAGTGAATGCTGGTCTTTTATGCATTACTGAAAGCATAATCTTTATCTCTTTGATTCTCTAAAGTCTTTGAAACTTTGAATATAACCAATCAGATTATATCAAGTTAACATGAATGAAAATACAATCCATTAACTGATTTAATGTCTTGCATTATCTTTCTGCATTTCGGTGATCAACTTAACATCTTCAAATATTCAATCAATTATATGTTATCAATCTCTCCCTTTGGCATTGATGGCAACACACTAAATTATCACACTATATTATTAATGATACAGTATGAAATATTGTTAGTAATAACTAAGAGGGGGGGGGGGGGGGAATCAGNTTATTAATGATACAGTATGAAATATTGTTAGTAATAACTAAGAGGGGGGGGGGGGGTGAATCAGTGGCCTCAAAAATTTTATCCTTTAAACTTTAATCCACCAATCAATACACCTCAGATTATTAAGTCCCTACAAGATGCATGCCTTGAAATACTTTGAAATAATTAATTGTCTGTCGGTTTACCTTGTTTGTCCTTTTTTCCTTGATTACCGATAAGCAGTAAAACTTATTTACTGATGTTCAGTAAATATGCAGAGTATACCAATCAATCCAGAAATGCATGTGAAATGTAAAATAATAAAGTAATAAACCATACACACATAACACATGGATTTTAACGTGGAAACCCTGTTAAGGGAAAAAACCACTGAGACCAGTACCCCAAATTTTCACTCTTCTGAATTGAGCCCTGTTAGGAGCCAACCTTGTTAAAGGTTACAAACACACTGTTAAGTGTGACCTTGTTAGAGGATTTTTATACATAGGTTGTCACTTAATATCTGACATCTATTTTGCTACCATCCTTGAATCAACCTCCTTCTTAGACTGTCAATAGGCTTTAGGCAAATCTTGCTACCATCCTTGAATCAACATCCTTTTTAGGCTGTCAATAGGATTTATGCAAATTCAATGCTACTTTCATGAATCAACCTTTTTGGTAATCTGTTAGGATATACCTCAATTTATAGAAGATTGTTAAGTCTTGCTTTGTTAAGAGACTTTATGCTTCAATGGTTAAACTAAAACATAATGACCTGTTTCTAATGCAACTTGAATTGCAAATTTTTAGATCTATTTAAGTACAATACCTCTCTGATCAATGTATCAATTCAATTCCTTTATGCTCCACACTTTCTACTCTGCGATGTTGTGCTTCAATGTTTGTCGGTGTCTGCAGAATTCTTTAGCTCTCCCTTAGCTTGATTGATCAGGACTATATGAAGTTTATCCATCACTAGTTTCTCTTCAACATCCTCTTTCTATTCACTCCCCTTCCATGTATCTGATTGCATGCGGAAATGAATTGTGCTTGTCTCTTATATAGACATGATATTCCTTAATTCTTGATTCTTGATTCTTGGCGTGAAAAAAAATCCAGCCAATTTGATTTATGGCTTTAACTCCTGACTTATCTTGTAGTTATCTTCTTGCCAATTGTATAAATATTCTTTAAATCAATTACTTAACTATGGTTGAATAAAACAAATAAAACAACCATTTAAGTCAATCCTTAAGCTCTTCCAGTTAGATATTTTTTCGTCTTCAGATCTCTCTGTGTCGTCGGTCAATTCTGTAGTTTGTCATCGGTGACAACTGCTAGTTTCGTCGGTGTAACTTCAGTTAGCTTCGGGATCTCCGTCCATTGGGCATCATTAGATCTTGCTCGTCGGGCAACTCTATTTTCAGCTCATCGGGCAATACTCTCTTTTGCTCGTCGGGCATCACTATGACTTTTTCTCTGCCTTTACCGATGGTGTGCACTCTGTCAGTGTAGTTTGTCACTTAGTGAATACTTGACTTTTATGCATTGCAGAAAGCATAATCTTTGTTCCATTGATTCTCTGAAGTCTTTGGCATTATGTACATGACCGTACAAATGATATCAAGTTGACATCAATGACAATACAAACCATTAACTAATTTAATGTCTTGCATCATCTTTAACTTAACATTATCAAACATTCAATCAGTTACTTGTCATCAATCTCTCCCTTTGGCATTGATGGCAACATACTATATTATCACACTATACTATTTCTAATACAATGTGAAATACAATTGTTGAGATTCATCAAATTACCAAACAGTTTGTTTTGATAACTGATAAAAATGTCTAACTGTCGGCAAGCTCTGTGTTAGCTTAGATTTGATTCTTGCAGCTTTCTGTGTTTCTTCTTCTAATGTGATGTGTCCTTTGTTAGTGTCAATTTCTCTCTTTTGACTGTTCTTTTTCTTTGATGTCGTTGTCTTTTGTTTGCAACTTTTATACAAATTCTCTCCTTATGGGTATGATCTCTCCCTGTTTAGAGTAATTTGATAATGAATAGTTTCTGATGATAATATGAATACATTCTCTCCCTTTGACAACAATGCCAAACAAATATTTTACAAATATCTGACATTCATGTCAAACAATTTTCTTCTATCCATAATATATTCCTTGAATTTCCCTTGTCCATCATCAATACAACAATATGCTATGGTACTCAGTTCTGATATATACCTTTCTGTATATAAATGTAGCTTTGAAGTTCATCTTTTGCTTGCATCAATCATGAATGATATTCTGATAATATATGGCCGATGTAGCCTTCATTCCTTTACTGACTCGTAGACATGGGTTTGACCCCTAGTCTCTTTCTCAGGTCCTCAAATGTATCCTTGGGCAGTGGCTTGGTGAAGATATCAGCCAATTGTTCTTTTGATTGCACATATTCAAGTATTACCTTTTTTTCTTGAACTTGTTCTCTTAAATAATGATACTTGATGGCAATGTGTTTAGTCTTTGCATGCATGAATGGATTCTTGGAAATGTTTATTGCACTGGTGTTATCACAATAGATAATAACTTGTTTTGTGATCTTCATATGCATACCTTCCAGCAACTGTTTGATCCATGCAATATTTGAGCAGTTTGCAGCAGCAACAACATATTCTGCTTCTACATTAGACTGAGAGATGCATCCTTGCTTCTTGCTAATCCATGTGACAAGTCTGTCACCCATAAGAAATGCTCCTCCAGTTGTGCTCTTCCGGTCATCAAGATTTCCAGCCCAATCAGCATCGGTAAACACCTTAAGTTCAAATTTTCCTTCCCTTCTATACCATAAGCCAAATTCCTTAGTATTCTTCATATATCTTAGAATTATTTTCACAGCAGTCATATGTGATTCCCTGGGGTTAGCAGAAAATCTAGCAATAATTCCTACTGCATGTGCAATATCTGGTCTAGTGTGTACAACATACATGAGTTTTCCTATCATTGATATGTACAGAGTCTGATTTACCTCTGTTGTCTTGTCTTCCTTTGTTAATTTGCATCTAGTAGCCATCGGTGTTCCAACAGGTTTGGAATCTTCCATTTTGAATATTTTCAAGACCTCTTTGATGTATTTGGACTGTGTAATGAAAATACCTTCACTTTGTTGAATGATCTATAGACCAAGAAAGAACTTGATCTCTCCAAACATAGACATCTCAAACTCTTTGC
>MU228139.1:586283-599767 GCA_018584345.1 Thuja plicata
TTCATTCTGAGATCATCAAACTTTCCTCTAAGGATTTCTGCCTTGGCTCTCAGAACATTTGTATCACCTCCATGTACAAGCTTCAATTTGTCCCACATTGTCTTTGCAGTTTTGCAATCTTTGACATTTGCAAATTCAGCATCAGAGAGCGAGGAAGAAAGCTCTATGACCATGTAGTTATGCTCATGCTTCACTCTCAATTGATCTACTGTCAATGGTCCTGTAGGCAACACATATTCAGTATCTAAGTATTGAGTAATATCATTACCAATACCTAATAAGTGGAGTCTTATCCTGCTTTACCATGAAGCAAAGTTGTCTTTGTTCAACTTAGGCACATCTCATCTATTCATCTTGTGATCTTTACTTAGGTCTTAAAACCTTCCTTCTAAGCACACAAGATCTGATATCAATTGTTAGTAATAACTGAGAGGGGGGGCGAGGTGAATTAGTGGCCTCAAAAAATTTATCCTTTAAACTTTAATCCACCAATCAATACACCTCAGATTATTAAGTCCCTACAAGATGCATGCCTTGAAATACTTTGAAATAATTAACTATCTGTCAGTTTACCTTGTCTGTCCTTATTCTCCTTGATTACCGATAAGCAGTAAAACTTATTTACCAATGTTCATTAAATATGCAGAGTATAACAATCAATCCGGAAATGCATATGTGAAATGTAAAACAATAAAGTAATAAACCATACACACATAACACATGGATTTTAACGTGGAAACCCTGTTAAGGGAAAAAACCACTGGGACCGGTACCCCAAATTTTCACTCTTCTGAAGTGATCCCTATTAGGAGCCAACCCTGTTAAAGGTTACAAACACACTGTTAAGTGTGA
Source organism: Thuja plicata (assembly GCA_018584345.1). NCBI lineage: Eukaryota > Viridiplantae > Streptophyta > Pinopsida > Cupressales > Cupressaceae > Thuja > Thuja plicata. The sequence goes on from MU228139.1 coordinate 587,136, forward strand.
CCTTGTCAGAGGATTTTTATACATAGGTTGTCACTTAGTATCTGGCATCTATTTTGCTACCATCCTTGAATCAACCTCCTTCTTATACTATCAATAGGCTTTAAGAAAATCTTTCTACCATCCTTGAATCAACCTCCTTCTCAGGTTGTCAATAGGCTTTATGCAAATTCAATGCTACTTTCATGAATCAACCTTTTTGGTAATCTATTAGGATATACCTCAATTTACAGAAGACTGTTAAGTCCTACTCTATTAAGAGACTTGATGCTTCAATGGTTAAACTGAAACACAATGACCTATTTCTAATGCAACTTGAATTACAGATTTTCAGATCTATTTAAGTACAATACCTCTCTGATCAATGTATCAATTCAATTCCTTTGTGCTCCACAATTTCTACTCTGTGATGTTATGCTTCACTGTTTGTCGGTGTCTACAGAATTCTTTAGCTCTCCCTTAGCTTGATTGATCAGGACTGTATGAAGTTTATCCTTCACTAGTTTCTCTTCAGCATCCTCTTTCTATTCACTCCCCTTCCATGTATCTAATTGCATGCGGAAATGAATTGTGTTTGTCTCTTATATAGACATGATATTCCTTAATTCTTGATTCTTGATTCTTGGCATGAAAAACAATCCAGCCAATTTGATTTACGGATTTAACTCATGATTTATCTCATATTTATCTTCTTTCCAACTGTATAAATCTTCTTTAAATCAATTACTTAACTGTGGTCGAATAAAAAAAATAAAACAACCAGTTAATTCAATCCTTAAGCTCTGCCAGTTAGATATTTTGTCATCTTCTGATCTCTCTGTTCCGTCGGTCAATTGTGCAGTTCATCATCGGTGACAACTGCCAGTTCCATCAGTGTAACTTCAGTTAGCTTCGAGATCTCCGTCTGTCGGGCATCATTAGATCTTGCTCGTCGGGCAACTCTATTTTTAGCTCATCGGGCAATACTGTCTTTTGCTTGTCGGGCATCACTGTGACTTTTTCTCTGTCTTTACTGATGGTGTGCACTCTGTCGGTGTAGTCTGTCACTTAGTGAATACTTGACTTTTATGCATTGCAGAAAGCATAATCTTTGTTCCATTGATTCTCTAAAGTCTTTGGCATTATATACATGACCATACAGATCATATCAAGTTGACATCAATGATAATACAAACCATTAACTGATTTAATGTCTTGATCATCTTCAACTTAACATTATCAAACATTCAATCAGTTACATGTTATCAAATATAACAGTTGAAGTTCATCAATCTCTCCTATTATAACTAATACAAATGTATGGCTCTCGGTAAGCTCATATAGCTTAGATTTGTTTCTTGCAGGGTGTATTCTTCAATCTTCAATCCTTTTATTGGATAGATGTAGTAGTTTCTAATATGTGCTCTGCCTTGACTATTCCTCTCCTTGATCATCTCCTTGATCATCTCCTTTTTATTTGACAACAATCTCTCCCTTAGTATGTATTCTCTCCCTTTGATGGATATTTCATATGTAATATCTCTTTTTGGATTCTTAGGAAATTCTCTCCATGGATAATGATATAATCTCTCCTTGACAATGAGTTAATCTCTCCCTTATAATTCATGATAATGATATAATATCTCCCTTTGACAACAATGCCAAACAATTCTTCCATATAATCTTTCATCCCTTTTTATAATATACTCCTTGAATTTCCCTATCCCTAAGCAATACAGTGACTCTGGTGTTCGGTGTAGATATGTACCTTGTTGTGTACAGATGTATCTTTGTAGTCCATCTCTGTGCTTGCATCAAAGTGAATGATCTTCTGATTTGTGAATAGGATGATGCAGCCTCCTAGTCAGCTTACTGATCGATAGACAAGGGTTGGACCCCTAGTCTTAGTCTCGGGTACTAAAATGTATCTTTTGGTAATGGCTTGGTAAATATGTCAGCTAATTGTTCCTTGGATTGAACATATTCTAGTATCACCTCTTTTTCTTGCACTTGTTCTCTTAAGTAATGATACTTGATTGATATATTCTTAGTCTTAGCAGGCATGACTGGATTCTTAGAAATGTTAATTGCACTAGTATTATCACAATAGATAATCATTAGTTCAAGAATCTTTATATTCATACCTTCCAGCAACTATTTGATCCAGGCAATATTGGAGCAATTTATAGCAACAACCACATATTCTGCTTCTGCAGTAGACTGAGAGATGCATCCTTCCTTCTTACTGATCCATGTGACAAGTCTGTCACCCATGAAGAATTCTCCTCCAATTGTGCTCTTTCGGTCATCAATGTTTCCAGCCCAATCAACATCTGTATAGACTTGAAGCTCAAATTTTCCTTCTTTTTTATACCATAAGCCATAGTCCTCGATGTTCTTTAGATGTCTTAGGATTCTCTTGATAGCAGTCATATGTGATTATTTGGGATTAGTAGAGAATCTTGCAACTATTCCAAATGCATGTGCAATATCTGGGCTAGTATGAACAACATACATTAGTTTTCCAATCATTGATCTATACAAGGTCTAATTTACCTCATTTGACTTATCTTCTTTTGTCAGTTTACATCTGGTTGCCATAGGTGTTCCAATTGGCTTGGAATCTTCCATCTTGAATATCTTCAGCACTTCAATGATGTATTTGGACTGAGTGATATATATGTGTGCATCTTGTTGAAGAATCTATGGACCAAGAAAGAATTTGATCTCCCCAAACATAGACATTTCAAACTCTTTTCTCATTTCATTAGCAAAGGATTTACATAACATTTTATTACCCCCAAAAATGATATCATCAACAAATATTTCAGCAATCAGAATATTACCATCAGTATCTTCTTTTAAGTACAAATTGCTATTTTCACTTGTTCTTACAAATTTAATTCTAACTCCTTCTAGTCTAGAAATGGGTGCAAAGGTTTCTCCATAATCAATACCTTCTTCTTATGCATACCCCTTGCATACTAATCTTGCTTTATTTCTTGTGACTTCTCCATTCTCATTTAGCCTGTTTCTGAATATCCATTTGGTACCAATAACATTCTTGTCATCAGGTCTCAGTAGTAGTGTCCATGTACTGTTCTTCTCAATCTATTCTATTTCTTCATTAATAGCACTGACCCATTCCTCATTTTCAAGTGTAGTATTAACAGATTTAGGCTCAAAATCACAAAGTAAACATCTAGTGTTTAGTCACTTACTTCTTGTTCTCATTCCAGCCTTCTTGTCTCCTATGATCTAATTCTGTGGATGATCTCTTCTAACATACTTAGAAATTTTTGGTTCAGTTCTTTGTCCATCATTCTAATCAGCATCTTGACCTTTATTTTGATCTCCATCGCTCGGTACATCATCTTGAGTGTTTTCCTGATTTTCGGTAATTGCAGCTTGATGCTCGGGTGCAATGTTCTGTTGCTCGGGAGTGATACATTGTTGCTCAGGTAGACTGTTAGGTTCTTTAGTATAAACAAACATGTTGTAGTCTTCAGGTTCTTTTCTTCTTTCCTTATCATTATTTTCTACAAATTCATCTATTCTTACATTTGCACTTTCAATGATCTTGTTAGATGACTTGTTAAGAAATTTATAAGCCTTACTTTTGGTGGAATACCCTAGAAAGATACCTTCATCACTTTTGGAGTTGAGCTTTCCATTTCTTTCCTCTTTCAAAATATAACATTGACTACCAAAGATTCTGAAGTAACTTACATTGGGTGTGTGACCATACCAAAGCTCATAGGGTGTCTTCTTTGTGTCCTTCAATTGTACACTGTTCAATGTGTAGACAACAATACTGATAGCTTCCTTCCAGAAAGTTTGAGTGATACTTTTCTCAATCATCAGTGTTCTTGCACAATCAACAATTGATTTATTTCTCCTTTCAGCAATTCCATTTTGCTGTGGTATTCTCGGTGCAGAAACCTATCTTTTAATTCCATGCTTATTACAGAAATTAGTGAATTCATCTTAAATAAATTCCCCTCCTCTATTTGATCTTAAGCATTTCAGTTCCTTACCACTTTGTTTTTCTACCATAGCCTTTTACCATTTAAACATCTTGAATTCTTTTATTTTATCTTTTAGGAACACAACTGTCATCATTCTAGAATAATCATCTACAAAGAGAATGAAATACCTATCTCCATAGTAACTCTTTGTCCTCATGGGTCCACATAAATCAGTATGGACTAATTCTAGAATTGCATCAGATGTATGGGCTTTACTCTTGAAACTAGAATTTGTCATCTTATCTTTTTGACAATTCTTTCACATGATATGCTCAGGCTTTGACATGCTCGGTAAGCCTTTGACTTTCCTATTATTGCTTATCTTTATCATGTTGTCAAAATTCACATGACACAATCTATTATTCCACAACCATATGTCTTCATTTCTAGCCATTAAACAAGTGGTGTTAATGTCATCAAGATAGAAAAGGTTACCTTTTGTCTGTTCACCAGTTCCGATCAACCTTCCTTATTCATTGAAGATCTTTTCCTTCTTATTCTCAAATTCTACTTGATGACCTCTATTATTCAGCTACAAAACACTCAGAAAATTGTAATTTAGTCCTTTTACCCAGTAAACATTTTTGCATTCGATCAAGTTATTCAACATTATGGTTCCTTTACCTTCAACTAGACAAGGTGTGTCATTCCCCATTCTTACTGATCCACCATTATAGTATTCAAAAGAAACTTTTGTTTATCACCGGTCATGTAGTGAGTGCAACCACTATCCATAATCCAGACATCATTCTTACTAACCTTAGATATGAGTGCAGTCTCTACATACCTTTCTTCTTCTTCGTCTGAATCATCCTTCATGGCTACAAATACCATCTCAATGTCTTCTTCAGATTTGGTGTCAGTATCATCAACTCTGTTCTCAGCTAGGTAACAAGATTTCTTCCCTTTGTCCTTGTAGTCTTGGGTATCTCTTATGTCTGATTGACGGTTGCTTCGATAATCTCTATTATCACCTCGGTCAAAATTCTTTTCATATGTTCTGTCATTACTTATGTCATCTTTTCTTCTATTAGGACATCTTGTACCAAAGTGTCCAACCTCTTTACAATTAAAACATACAAGTGGTAATTTACCTTTGTACCTACCTTTGCCTCTTTGCAATCTTCTTGCCATTAGTGCTTCAATCTCATCAAGTCCTTGATCCTCATTATCACTTTCACTATCATTTATAATAGTGTCTATGACTTGATTTACTTATTTTCAAAGAAGATTTAAATGCAGACTCTATAGATGGTAAGACACTATTATCAAAGTTATTCATCTCAAATGAAATCAGTCTACCAATCAAACTATCTAGAGTAAAAGTATTATTTTAAACTGCTCTCATTTCTTGTATAACAGATACTCTAATAGCATATACAGGCAGTAAGGTTCTTAGGATTTTACTTACCATTGTCTCTTCTTCAAGTACACCTCCAACTCATCGGATAGCATTGACTACCTCTTTGATTCTACAACTATACTTAGTGATATTTTCTCCTTCTTTCATTCATAGGTCATCAAACCTCCCTTTTAGGATTTATGCCTTGGCTCTTTGTACATTAGCATCTCCTCCATGTACTAGCTTCAATTTATCTCACATTTTCTTTGCAGAAGTGTAGGTTTTGACATCTTCAAACTCAGCATCGGAGAGTGAAGAAGAAAGTTCTATCATCATGCAATTATGCTCATGCTTTTCTCTCAATTTCTCAAGAGTGCGAGGTCCTGTAGGTAACACATATTCAGTATCAAGGTGTTGAGTAACATCATTACCAATACCTGATAGGTAGAGTCTTATTCTGATTTTCCATGATGCAAAGTTTTCTTTATTCAACTTGGTCACATCTCGCTTGTTCATCTTGTGATCTTTTTCTTGAGCTATTAAACTCCCATTCTAAGCACACAAGATCTGATACCAATTGTTAGAATAACTAAGAGGGGCGGGGGAGGGGGGGTGAATCAATGGCCTCAAAAATATTCTAATAAATCAATCCAAAAACTTATTACCACAATATTAAGCCTTTAGTTATCTTCAGTCCTACAAGATGTATGCCTTCAAATAAACTTATCAAATAACTACTGCTCGGAGTTCACTGTTAAACCTTATTCTTACTATTTACTGATTAGCAGTCTTTCATTTACTGAAAACAGTAAATTGCTTAGTGTATACCGATCAATCCAAATTAGTTATGTGCAATGCAAAACACTAAAGTAATGACTCATAAACACATTGACACATGGATTTTTAGTGTGAAAACCTTGTTAAGGGAAAAACCACTTGGGAACGGTAACCCAAAATTTTCACTCTTCTGAAGTGAGCTCAGTGAAGAGACAACCCTATTAAAGGTTACAAACACACTGTTAGGTGTGACCTTGTTAGAGGATTTAAATAGAATAGTTTGTCACTTGATATCGGGTATCTCTATGCTACCTTCTATGACCAAACCCAGTGTAGTTTGTCAAATGGTATCTGGCATCTCATGTTATCTTCGTGATCAAACTTTTTGATACTCCTTGGGATGTATCTCAATATAGAAAGGATCGTTAAGTCCTGCTTGGTTAAGAGACTTTCTGAATCGATGGTTAAACTGAAAAAGTAAATGATCTTTTCACACATACAACTTAGACTTGTAGGTTTTCAGATCTATTATAAGCTCATTATACCTTTCTAATCAATATGTCTTTTCACTACCTTTGCTCCACTTCTTTCTATTTGGTGATGCTATGCTTCTCTGTTGCTCGGTGTCCACAGAAATCTTTAGCTCTTTCCTCAGCTTGATTGATCGGGACTGTATGAAGTTGTTCTTCATTAGTTTCTCTTTAGCATCCTCTTTTTCTATTCCCTCCCCTAATTCATAATGAATTATATTGTCTCTTTATAGACATGATATCACCATTTATCACTTCTTGATTTTCTTGTTCTTAGCGTGATCCACAATCTTAGCCAATCTTGCTTTAAAGCTTCACTTAAGTTTTATCTTGTAGAATTCTCCTTGAAAATTGGATAAAAAAGTTTTAAATCTTTTACTTATCTCTGACTTTAATTTGTCGATGAAAACAATGTTAACAACCAGTTAAGTCTATCTTTAGCTCTGCCAGCTAAGTTTTTTGCCATTTTTGAACTTCAGTTAATTTCGATGTTTTAACTCTTTGATAGCTTCGGTCAACACTTCATCTCTCCTTAGGATTCTCTATCGGTGTTGTCTGTCCGTTGGGGTTGTATGTCCTTCGGAGTTGTCTGTATGTCGGGTAACACTGTAATTCTGGCTATCGGTTATGCTTGTGATTCTACTCGTCGGTAATGCTTGTCAGTTTTATTTCTCGGGCATCACTGTGACTCTGCTCTCGGGTTTCTCTATCCTTCGGGTTCCACTAACTATCAGTGTTTGTAGTCACTTAGTGAATGCTGGTCTTTCATGCATTACTGAAAGCATAATCTTTATCTCTCTGATTCTCTGAAGTCTTTGACACTTTAAATATAAATTAGCAGATTATATCAAGTTGACATCAATGACAATACAATCTATTAACTGATTTAATGTCTTGCATTATCTTTCTACATTTCGGTGATCAACTTAACATCTTCAAACATTTAATCAATTATATGTCATTAGGTTAGGGGTGTCCATTAATGAATCTTCAAATATCTTTTTACCATTAATCGGTGTTGGCCAAAATTTGTATTGGTTTTGCTTACTATTTTTTGGCGGACTTATGTTGAGGTAGGTTTTCCTATTCTCTTCTATTGGTATTCCAAAGTCTTTATTATAGAGAGAGGTCTCTTCTATAGAGATCTTGGTGGTCTTAGTTACCAGACTTATCACCCATTCATTGTTTATGCACATATCTTCTTGATCTTTGTGATTTTCCATATTACTAAATCATCCTTTACTTGTTCCTTCCTCTATATGAGAGCTTAAGAATCCTCTTAAATTCATAAAATCTTGAATATCTTCTATATCCTTGTTTAGGCCATTTTGGTTTTTCTGAGGAGATCTCCTGGTTGATTCTGAATAGATTAGATCATTACACCCTTCTAAACTTTGCTGGATATATCTTTCTAAATCATGTTCTTCATTAAAAAAGTAATGGGCTTGATCTTGTGCTATTGTCTTATCGATATCAGGAACTGGCTAGTTTTTCTTCTTATTATCCCATGAGTATTGAGGGATAACACATATCCCTCTTTGGTTATATGTTTCGTCTATGTTCCTCTCTTCATGAATATCACCGTTTAATTTCTTTTTTTCCATAGTCTCTTGGACCAATTTTTGCAAAGAAGAAACCTTAGCTTTTTGTATTTCTAATTTTTCTTCCAGGTGGTCCTTATGAGCATCTTCCCAAAGGGTGAGCTGATCTCCTATGTCATTATGAATCAAGAGGAGATCATTGATTAGTTTCCCATGGTTTACCAGGTTTTCTTTAATATCATTAAGGGAGAGGATTTGACTTATGTAGTGCTCACATTGTTGACATTTTCTTGATTCTTCCTCAAAATTATTGCTCAAATTCTTAAGACCATTTTCAATATTATTATCTAAGATTCCTATTTGTCTATTGTCCTCTATATCTTTGTACTAGAGAATTTTATCTACCATTTGAAAAATTATTTATTTTATTGACTAATCTTTCGTTAATTATGGGAAAAATAAATATTTTATTGGCGATTTTCAAAATATGGCACTCGTCATGTGGGCCAATGCCAAATGGAAATTTATTAGAGATGTAATTAATGCAATATCATGTCTAACAAATATCGCCTTTATTTGTTGCCAACTTGTTTGCAGACTCAACACGTTGATATCAATAAGCATGGCTAGTCACATCACACATGGACACCTAACCTAACATCCATCATTTAATAATGTTAAATGTAATATTTAAGACCGTTTGGTGATCCTAGATCAATGAATAAAGTTTAATTTTGGCCCCAATTTATTGAAGGAAACAAATTTCTCCAAGAAGTCATCAAAATGATGACACGTATCAAGATTCAAACCTTAAAACCCGCACCATAACCTTGATCATTGATTACAACTGGTTAGTTGTTTACATGGACATAGGATAATGTTGCACGGTCTATAATGTAACTTGTAACTCTTAACTCGATAATAAATAAATGCCTTGTTAGTGAAAAGTGACATTCTTTAACTATCATCCACTCGAAACACACGACTTCCATATTCTTACATACGATATTACCAATTTCTGACATGTATGCGTTTATGGGAAAGATTTACATGGAGATATGAAAGATTAAAGACTCTGGATTTAAATTTCTTACACGCATGCATTTATGAGAAATATTTACATTAAATATTAAGGACAATGAATTTCATACGATTAAAAAAAGACTAATTAATTGCTAAGTATCAATCAAGGGTTATTTATAGACAAACTAGCTTCTTTCTTCTTCAATTTTCTTTTGGTAGATTAAGATTCAGAGCTACCAGTGGTTGAAATTCTGCCTCTGGTTCTAAGGTTCAGGTTTTAAGGTCTTTATTCTATTAAGAATTGGAGATGGACACTCTAGTTCGTTTAAGATGTACATCCCCAGAGGAGCAGAAGTCATTTTTGGGCAACGTCTCAAAAGAAACCCTCACTTTATTTTGTAGGGAGGTTGGCGCTTTTACAAATGTTGGTGTGTTGATGGTATTGGGTCAAGAGTTCCTTGAGAATGTTGATAGATACCATGTTTACACGAACATTATATCCTAATTTTTTGTGTCTCTCCTTGACCTCGGAGGAGAGAAGGTTGAAATGTTGATGCTGTTGAGGAAGGTTTTTAAAGAGCAATTGTTGGTGGACGATGTCCTTGTTGCTATTTTAATGGAATTAGGGTGGGAATTCCTTGGCCAAGAGATACACCCAAGCTATTGGAGACAAGAAAAAATGTGTCCCGGCAAACCTTTCAGTTGAACCTCAATGCAAAGATACTGATGTGACACAGGAAATGGGAGGGATTTTCTCCACAAATGATTTCTCCTTGATGAATTCGAGGAGCTGGACTACACATGGCTTGAATAATTCTCAGAGATTATCCTCTCTCAAAAAATCTACTCAGACAAAGAGGAAGATGAAGATCCCTAGTTTACCCATTCTCGTCACCTTGTCCCTATGGCCTGCCCTTGGTATTTTGAAATGCAAAACCTCACTTTTTTGTTTTATTTTTTTATACCGATATCATCATAGCACTGGTCCACTATCAGTGCCCTAGTAATAGTATTAGTTTAGTTTTTTGGGGCTAGTAGTAAGTACCTAGAAAGTTGCAACCCTTAACCCCCTCATTTTCTCTTTAAAATTTTGGAGGGACTGCGATAATTGTAAATAGAACATATTAATGGAAATATTGCAACTTCATTTCAGTTTGTCTTTTATGGATTTGACGATTTTAGTTTCATTACTTTGCACTTAGCATATTCTTTGTTAAAATATCGATTCACGTATTCTACTTCGATTGTATCTATCCAAATAAGGGTTTCTAACTCAATGGTAGATAAAATGGAAAAAGTAGCATGTCGTTCTAAGAATCTTGGCATTCTTTTATGATCAGAAGTAGATTTTATCTAAGGAATTCAATGCATAACCATAATATATACATATTATTTTGAATTCAATGCATAATCGTAATCATAATCATAATCATAATGTATACAATCATACCACATTTTTTGGTTATTTTGGTTACAATAATACCACTGGCACTGGTCCACTGCCAATGACCTAGTAAGTTTTTCTTTTTACCCTACGATGTAATTTTATGAAAAAAATAATGAAAATTTTGCAAGCTTGTTTCAATTTGTGTTTTATGGGTACAAAAAATTATTCTTAGACTTCTTTGTGATTGCAATACTTTAATTAGTTTCTTAAATTATGTATTAGACATTTAAGTATGTTTCAGTAGAAACAAGGAACTGATGGTATTTCCATTTTTAAATCTGAATATTGTCTATGTCATTGCCTTCTCCATTGCCGTCAAAATTCCTAAATTAAGATACCCATTAATCAAAGTTGTATGAACTATTTACCAAATTAATTATCGATATAAATATAAAGGTATCATGTATTGAATTGAGGAACTTAAATATAAATTTTCTATAAATTGTTACTCTATCCACCACATTGCATAGCCTTCTGCAATTAACATCTATAGTGATTAATTTTTTACTAAAATAAAGAGGATATAATGTGGTTTTTATTAACTTTGAAGTAGTTTATTATTTTAAAAATATTTTTTAATATGCTTTCCATACAAATGGACATTTTTCAAGTTTCTAAAACAATTAGGTTTCTTTATCAATCTAGAGACAAAGCAAGTTGTTATTTTTAACATTTAAAATAATTTTATTATTGTTTAGTAATTAATTCAGATCAACGTCATCAAATTAAAAAATCATTATTATTATTATGTGGTCTATATTGATAAATTGTATGCATATTTATTATCAATATGTGAAATATAAAGTTATAATTTATCAAGTTATAAAGTTAATAACTTTTTTATTATAAAGTTTAATAATTGATCATATATAATACTAAATTAATATATTTAAATAAAAAGTTAGGACTATTTAAAAATGGAAATTTAAAATAATAAATAATTAAAATATTAAATTACAAACTCAATGTAAAATTGTAAATTATTCGATGTTCATGGTTTTAGAAGTTTACTTGATTTAGTGTAAATGAAAAATATTTTAATTTTAATTTAATAAATTTACGGCGTATGGTGTATTTTGGGTCGAAGGGGAAATAAAACCCAATTTTTGCAAAACTCTTTCGGAATCATGACATGTGTCCACTCAAGTTGGCATCATTCAATGATGGCATGTGACTAATGACAAGGCAAAAGTGAATGGGACTCACGACACCTGACAATGACTACCAATGACTGTTGGATGAGCACAGATCAACGATATGCGGTGTATTTCAGGCCGAAAGAGAAATGAAACCCCATTTTTGCAAACCTATCCCGGAATCATGACACATGTCCACTCACACAATCAGTGCCATTCAATGATGATGTGTGAGGTGAATAGGTGACTACAACTACCGACAAGACAAAAGTGAATGGGATCTACGACACCTGACAGTGACTACCAACAACCATTGGATGAGCATAGATCAACAATCCAAGGTGTATTTGATGACATGTAAGTGATTGAATGTTTGAAGATGTTAAGTTGATCACCGAAATGCAGAAGAATAATGCAAGACATTAAATCACTTAATGGATTGTATTGTCATTGATATCTGTATGCACCTTAAAATGGTCACCTAGACTTTGGGCCCAAATTTCTCAATTTATCAAATCCCTGAATCAATATTTTCAAATATCAACAATATCAATTTCCTTGATCGAATCATAATTAATTCAATATTTCTTAAGGTTTGAGTCTTATTTAATTTAAAAGAGAAAAAATAAAAAATAAAAATATTATTTAATTAAGAGAACATGCTCTCTTTTAATTAATTAAAAATCTCTTTTAATTAAATAATAAAATCACTTTATCCTAAGCCTTTATTTAATTAAAAGGAATTTCCTCCTCTTTTATTTAAATAAAAAATCTCCACTTTTCTTCTTATCCTATGTTGCACAAATAAAACATTATTCTTATTTTATAAAAA
>MU228139.1:609262-634329 GCA_018584345.1 Thuja plicata
CATCTACATGTTATCATAGTTTTATTTCTTGCATTATCATAGCATTCTTAGCTTAGATTTCCTTTATGCTTTAGATTAATTCATCTAGCTTAACTAGGAGGCTTTGTAATACTTGTTCTTTCATTTTCATAGCTTAGCTTGCATATTCATCTTAATCTAGCTTGTATTGCATTTCATTCTTGATTCTTGAGGATATTGGCATTCTTGCCCTTGTCTTCATTGAATCTCCCATTGCATGGTTTACTAGAAAGGTTATAGGCTTAATAGCTCTAGCTGAGAGCATTCTAAAAACCCTTGCACTCTATGTCTAGGGAGCTATGGATCAATTTTTGAGACCTCATTCTTGAGTGTTCTTGAATGTAAGCATTCATAGAAGTGTGACACAATTATGTTGCACAATGTCAACTTGATATAATCTAATCAATTATAATCAAAGTGTCAAAGACTTTAGAGAATCAAAGAGAAAAAGATTATGCTTTCAGTAATGCATAAAAGAAAAGCATTCACAATGTGACTTCCAAAACTGACGATCAGTGGAAACCGACGGAAAGAGATCACCGAAAGTTAGGTCATAGTGATGCCCGAGCAAGAACACCGATGAGAATTACCGACGAGTAGAATCACAAGCATAACCGAAGACCAAAAACATAGCATAAACCGATGGAGAAGCCCGAGGAGAACTGGAGTGTTGACCGAAGATATCAAAGAGTTAAACACCAAAATTAACTTGAGTTCAGAAACGATAAAATATCTAGCTAGTAGAGCTAAATATGGACTTAATTGGATCTTTGTTTTCATCGACAAGATAAAGCCAGAGATGAGTAAAGGATATAAAGCTGTTTGGTCCAGTTGGAAAGAAGATATATGCGAGATAAAACAAGAGTTTTGCTTTAAATATAATTGGCAAGAATTGTGGATCACGTCAAGATCAAGAAAATCAAGAACGTAACAACGGTGATTTTATGTCTATAAAGAGACAACTCAATTCATTATGAATTGTGGTGGGTGAATGAATGAAAAGAGGATGTGGAAGAGAAACTAATGAAGAGAAAATTCATACAGTCCTAATCAATCAAGCTGAGGAAAGAGCTAAAGTTTTCTGTGGACACCGAGGAATAGAGAAAAATATCACCGAGGAGAAGGAAAGTGGAGCAAAGGTATTAACAGAGATATATTGATCATATTAGTTTTATGAGATTACAATAGATTTGAAAATATGCAAGTATAAGTTGTATATGTGAACAGATAATACTATTTCAGTTTAACCATTGATTCAGAAAGTCTCTTAACCGAGCGAGATTTAAAGATCCTTTCTATATTGAGATACATCCACAAGAGTATCAAAAAGTTTGTTCACGAAGATAGAATGAGATGACAGATACCTATTGATAGGCCAATTGAGTGTTTGATCAAGGAAGGTAGCATAGAGATGTCTGATATCAAGTGACACACTAAACTTTTAAATCCTCTAACAAGGTCACACCTAACAGTGTGTTTGTAACCTTTAACAAGGTTGGCTCTTCACCGAGCTCACTTCAGAAGAGTGAAAAATTTGGGTTACCAGTCCCAAGTGGTTTTTCCCTTTATAGGGTTTCCACGTTAAAAATCCATGTGTCAATGTGTTTATGAGTCATTACTTTACTATTTTGTATTACACATAGCTTGACTGGATTGATCAGTATACTCTAGATTACCTTTCAGTAAATTAACAGACTGCTATTCGATAAACATACAGTACAAGGTTTAACAAAGCATTCTAAGTGGTAGTAATTTGATAATAGTATTTGAAGGCATTCATTTTATAGGACTGAAGATAACTAGAGGCTTAATATTGTGGTACTAAGTTTTTGGGTTGATTATTGGAATATTTTTTAGGCCACTGATTCACCTCCCCTCTCAGTTATTACTAATAATTAGTATCAGAGCTTGTGTGCTTAGAAAGGAAGTTTAACAGCTCAAGCTAAAGATCACAAGATGAACATACGAGATGTGCCCAAGTTGAATAAAGAAAAATTTGCTTCATAGCAAAGCAGAATAAGACTCCACCTATCAGGTATTGGAAATGATATTTTTCAATACTTAGATACTAAATATGTCTTGCCTATAGGACCTTACACTCTTGAGAAATTAAGAGTAAATCATGAGCATAACTGCATGATGATAGAAATTGCATCATCACTCTCTGATGCTGAGTTTGAAGATGAAAAATCTTGCACCTCTGCAAAACAAATGTAGGATAAGTTGAAGCTGGTACATGGAGGAGATGTCAATGTACTAAGAGCAAAGGAAAAAAGCCTAAGAGGGAGGTTTGATGACCTAAGGATGAAAGAAGGAGAAAATATCACTCAGTATAGCTACAGAATCAAAGAGGTAGTAAATGTTATCTAAGGAGTTGGAGGTGTACTTGAAGAGGAGACAATGGTAAGTAAAATCCTAAGAACCTTACTACCTGTGTATGCTATTAGAGTTTATGCTATTCAAGAAATGAGAGCAGTTGCAAACAATTTAGTTACTCTAAACAGTCTGATTGTTAGACTAATTTCATTTGAGATGAACAAATTTGATAATAGTGTCTTACCATCTATAGAATCTACATTCAAATCTTCTTTAAAGATAAGTAACTCAAGTCATAGACATGCTGTTAGAAATGATAGTGACAGTGATAATGAAGATCAAGGATTGGATGAGATTGAAACACTTATGGCCAGAAGATTGCAGAGAGGAAAAGGTAGATACAAAGGTAAACTACCACTTGTATGTTTCAATTGTAAATAGGTTGGACACTTCGTTGCAAGATGTCCAAATAGAAGAAAAGATGATAGAGGAAATGACAGATCATATGAGAAGAAGTTTGATAAAGGTGATAATAGAGATTACCGAAGCAACCAACAATCTGACAAGAGAGATACCTAAGACTGCAAGGACAAAGGGAAGAAATATTTTTACCTAGCTGAGAACAGAGCCGATGACACTGACACTGAATCAGAAGAAGACATTGAGATGTTATTTGTAGCCAAGAAGGATGATTCAGATGAAGATGAAGAAAGGTATGTAGAAACTGCACTCATATCTAAAGTTAGTAAAAATGATGTCTGGATCATAGATAGTGGCTGCACTCACCATATGACCGGTGATAAACAAAAGTTTGAGACTTTTGAATACTATAATGGTGGTTCAATGAGAATGGGAAATGATACATCTTGTTTAGTCAAAGGTAAAGGAACTATAATGTTGAATAACCTGATAAAATGTGAAAAATTTTACTGGGTTGAAGGACTAAATTATATTTTGTTAAGTGTTTCACAGCTGAACAATTCAGGTCATAGAGTATCATTTAAAAATAATAAGGCAAAGATCTTCAATGAATCAGGAAGGTTGATTGGTACCGATGAGTAGACAAAAGGTAACCTTTTCTATCTTGATGACACTAACACCACTTGTTTAATGGCTAGAAACAAAGACTTATGGTTATGGCACAAAAGATTGTGTCATGTGAACTTTGACAACATGATAAAGATAAGCAACAAAAGGAATTTTAGAGGCTTACCGAGCATGACTCAGCCCGAGCATATCATGTGCAAGAATTATAAAAAATGTAAGATGAAAAAGTCTAGTTTCAAGAGTAAAACCCATACATCTAATGCAATTCTAGAATTAGTCCATACAGATCTATGTGGACCCATGAGACAAAAAGCTACTATGGATATAGATATTTTATTCTCTTTTTTGATGATTATTCTAGAATGGTGACAGTCATGTTCTTAAAAGATAAATCAGAAGCATTTAAGATGTTCAAATGGCACAAGGCTATGCTAGAAAAACAAAGTGAAAAGAAATTGAAATGCTTAAGGTCAGATAGAGGAGGGGAATTCACTTCAGAATAATTCACTAACTATTGCAATGAGCAGGGAATTAAAAGAAAGGTTTCTGCACCGAGAACACCACAACAAAATGGAATTGCTGAAAGGAGAAACAGATCAATTATTGATTGTGCAAGGACATTGATGATTGAGAAAAACATCACTCAAAATTTCTGGAGGGAAGCTGTCAGTACTGTTGTATACACATTAAACAAAGTACAATTGAAGAAGGACATAAAGAAGACACCCTATGAGCTTTGGTATGGTCATACACCCAATGTAAGTTACTTTAGAATCTTTGGTAGTCAATGTTATATTTTGAAGGATGATAGAAATGGAAAACTTGACTCCAAAAGTGATGAAGGTATCTTTCTAGGGTACTCAACCAAAAGCAAGGCTTATAAATGTCTTAACAAGTCATCTAACAAAATCATTGAAAGTGCAAATGTCAAAATAGATGAATTTGTAGAAAAGAATGATAAGGAAAGCAAAATGGAACTAGAGGAATACAACAGGTTTGTTTATATTGAACCTGACACTCTACCCGAGCAATAGTATATCACTCTCGAGCAACAGAAGATTGCACCCGAGCATCAGGCTGTAATTATCAAAAATCAGGAAACTCCTCAAGATGATGTTCCGAACAATGGAGATCAGAACAAAGGTCAAGAAGATGATCAAAATGATGAACATAGAGCTGAACCAAAACTTGCCAAGTATGTCAGAAGACATCATCCATAGAATCAAATCACAGGAGACAAGAAGGCTGGATTTTGAACAAGAAGTAAGTCCCTAAACACCAGATGTTTACTTTGTGATTTTGAGCCTAAATCTGTTAATAATGCACTTGAGAATGAAGAATGGGTTAGTGATATGAATGAAGAAATAGAACAGATTGAGAAGAATAGTACATGGACACTAGTACCGAGACCATATGAAAATAATGTCATCGGTACCAAATGGATATTCAGAAACAAGCTGATTGAGAATGGAGAAGTCACTAGAAGCAAAACAAGGTTAGTATGCAAGGGATATGCACAACAAGAAGGTATTGATTATGGAGAAAAATTTGCAACCATTGCTAGACTAGAAGGAGTTAGAATCTTACTTGATTATGCAACATTTATAGGATTCAATGTATACTAGATGGATGTCAAATCTGCATTCCTAAATGGAATACTGGAAGAAGAGGTATACATTGAACAACCAGAAGGGTTTGTTGATCTAGACAAGAGAAACACGGTATGTAGACTACATAAAGCCTTGTATGGATTGAAACAAGCACCTAGAGCCTAGTATGAAATACTTCACTCATATCTCATTAGCATAAAATTTGTTAGAACAAGTGAAAATAGCAATATGTAATTAAAAGAAGATACCGATGGTAATATTCTGATTGCTGAAATTTTTGTTGATGATATTATTTTTTGGGGGAAATGAATTGTTATGCAAATCCTTTGCTAATGAAATGAGAAAGGAATTTGAAATGTCTATGTTTGGAGAGATCAATTTTTTTCTTGGTCTACAGATTCTTCAACAAGATGTAGGCATATACATCACTCAGTCCAAATACATCAAGGAAGTGTTGAAGATATTCAAGATGGAAGATTCCAAACCAGTTGGAACACCCATGGCTACTAGATGTAAGCTAACAAAAGAAAACAAATTCAATGAGGTAAATCAAACCTTATATAGATCAATGACTGGAAAATTGATGTATGTTGTTCACACCAGACCAGATATAGCACACGTAGTTGGAATAGTTGCAAGATTCTCTGCTAATCCCAAATAATCACATATGACTGTTATCAAGAGAATTTTGAGATACCTGAAGAACACCGAGGACTATGGATTATGGTATAAAAGAGAAGGAAAATTTGAGCTACAAGTCTATACAGATGCTGATTGGGCTGGAAACATTGATGACTGAAATAGCACAACTAGAGGAGCATTCTTCATGGGTGATAGACTTGTCACATGGATAAGCAAGAAGCAAGGATGCATCTCTCAGTTTACTGCAGAAGTAGAGTATGTAGCTGCTGCTACAAATTGCTCCAATATTGCATGGATTAAACAATTGCTAGAAGGAATGAATATGAAAATTCTTGAACCAGTAATTATCTATTATGATAATACTAGTGCAATTAACATTTCTAAGAATCCAGTCATGCATGCTAAGACTAAGCATATTGCTATAAAGTATCACTATCTGAGAGAACAAGTGCAAGCAAAGGAGGTGACGCTGAAATATGTTCAATCAAAGGAACAACTAGCTGATATATTCACCAAGCCATTATTGAAGGATACATTTGAGTACCTGAGACAAAGACTAGGGTTCCAAGACTAGGGTTCCAACCCTTGTCTATGGGTCAGTAAGCTGACTAGGAGGTTGCATCTACCTATACCAAATTTGAAGATTAGTCATGTTGATGCAAACACTGGGATGGACAGCAACAGATACATCTGTACATAGCAAGGTACAAGTATGCACTGAAAACCAGAGACATTGTATTGCTAATGGATAGGGAAATTCAAGGAATATATTATGTAAAGAATGGAAGATGAGAAGTGTTTTTGTTTGGAATTTTTGTCAAAGGGAGATATTATCTCATTATCATAAGGGGAGAGATTATCTCATTGATCAGAAAAGATTATATCATTATCCATGAAGTGTAGTTCCTGAAAATTAGATAGAAAGAGTTAATCAATATTCAAAGGGAGAGAAATTGATTACATATGAAATATCCATCTAAGGGAGAAAAGTAACAAAGGGAGAGAGTTCAAACAAAAAGAAAGATTGTTGTCAAAGGAAAAAGAGATTACTAAGAAGAAGAATAGTCAAGGTAGAGCACATATCAGAACTGAGATATCAGATGATACATCTATCCATTGAAGGGATTGAAGATTGAAGACAACCATTCTACATGAAAAAAATCTAAGTTATTCAAGCTTACTAAAAGCCAGACATTTGTAATAGTTACATTAGGAAAGTTTGATGAAACTGTTATATTTCATATTGCATTAGTAATAGTATAGTATGATAATGTAGTATGTTTCCATCAATGCCAAAGGGAGAGATTGATGACATGTAACTGATTGAATGTTTGAAGATGTTAAGTTGATCACCAAAATGCAGAGGGATAATACAAGACATTAAATTAGTTAATGGATTGTATTGTCATTGATTTCATCTTGATATAATCTAATCGATTATAATCAAAGTGCCAAAGACTTCAGAGAATCAAAGAGAAAAATATTATGCTTTTAGTAATGCATAAAAGACAAGAATTCACAATGTGACTTCAAACACCGATGGTTAGTGGAAACCAATGGAAAGAGATCACTGAAAGTCAGGTCACAGTGATGCCCAAGAAAGAACACTGACAAGAAGAATCACAAGCATAACCGATGGATAGAAACATAGTGTAAACCTATGGAGAAGCCTGAGGAGAACTGAAGTTTTGACCGAAGCTATCAAAGAGTTAAACACTGAAATTAACTTGAGTTTGGAAATGACAAAATATCTAGCTGGAAGAGATAAATATGGACTTAACTGGTAGTTATCTTTGTTTTTATTGACAAGATAAAGCTAGAGATGAGTAAAAGATTTAAAGTTATTTTGTCCAGTTGGCAAGAAGATCTTTGCGAGTTAAAACAAGAGTTTTTATTTAAATCTAATTAGCGAGAATTGTGGATCAGGTCAAGATCAAGAAAATCAAGAACCTAACAATGGTGATATCATGTCTATAAAGAGATAACTCAATTCATTACAAATTGTGGTGGGTGAATGAATGAAAAGAGGACGCTGAAGAGAAACTAATGAAGAGCAACTTCATACAGTCCTGATCAATCAAGCTGAGGAAAGAGCTAAAGTTTTTTTTGGACACCAAGAAACAGAGCACAACATCACCGAGCAGAAGGAAAGTGGAACAAAAGTATTAAAATAGATATATTGATCAGATTAGTTTTATGAGATTACAATAGATCTGAAAGTCTACAAGTATAATTTGTATATGTAAACAAATCATACTATTTCAGTTTAACCATTGATTCAGAAAATTCTTTTAACCGAGCGGGATTTAAAGATCCTTTCTATATTGAGATACATCCATAGGAGTATCAAAAAGTTTTTTCATGAAGATAGCATGAGATGCCAGATACCTATTGACATGCCAAGTGAATGTTTGATCAAGGAAGGTAGCATAGAGATGCTTGATATCAAGTGACAGACTAAAATTTTAAATCCTTTAAGAAGGTCACACCTAATAGTGTGTTTGTAACCTTTAACAGGGTTGGCTCTTCACCGAGCTCACTTCAAAAGAGAGAAAATTTTGGGTTACCGGTCGCAAGTGGTTTTTCCCTTAATAGGTTTTTCATGTTAAAAATCCATGTGTCAATGTGTTTATGAGTCATTACTTTATTGTTTTGCATTACACATAGCCTAACTAGATTGATCGGTATACTCTAGATAATTTACTATCTTTCAGTAAATTAACAGACTGCTATTTAGTAAACATACAATAGAAGGTTTAACAAAGCATTCTGAGTACTAGTAATTTGATAATAGTATTTGAAGGCATTCATCTTATAGGACTGAAGATAACTAGAGGCTTAATATTGTGGTACTAAGTTTTTGGGTTGATTATTGGAATATTTTTGAGGCCACTGATTCACCTCCTCCTCTCAGTTATTACTAACAGTATTTTGGGCCAATTTGGGGAACGATCACCTCTTTTTGCAAATATCCCTGGGAAACAAGGCACGTGTCATGATTTAACACTCAACTAAGTATAATTAAAATCTAAATTGGAGTAAAACTAAACATTTAATGAATGTAATAACTAATAAGCTCAATTTTGGGTCTCCAACTAAAGTTTTGATGCCAAATGATTAAGTGACATGTGTCATAGTGACATCAGATATCAGTCTTCATAAATAAGCAATAAAGGTTAACATGAGTCACGATTATACAAATTTTACCCTTTAGGTTTTTAATATAAGTTTTTAAGTTCTAACTAGTATTGGAGATTTAGAAAGGGGTTGCGACTTCTGGGTTGAGGAATTAAACAAATTCTCTTAGCTCTTTGCCTACTCATAGTCTACACAAATTGAAATTTTGGGTAAAATCCTGAACACCTACGTCCCAGCTTTTTAATTTTTCAAATATCGTAGTTTACGATTTAGATTGTAGAACTAGAATTAGGGTTTAATTTTGAATCACGCTTGTAAATTGTAGCTGTGTAGAATTATTTGAATTTTCCTATGAGTAAATACCATGATGGCCAAAACAAATACCAATATTATGAGTAAAAGGAAAATATAGGAGACATCGATAATAGACTTCCACAAACTAGTTAAAACACCAACTCTCACTAATGAATTCCATGATATTTATGATCCTGGTATCCATGGAAATAAGGGATCGTGGAAATTAGATTTGCACTTGAAAATAAGTGGAAAGATACAATGAAGGACACAAAATATTATCCATTTAACAACATGGTAAAGGGAAAGACAAATAAAATTTCACCATGGGTTGTTGGGTCGACACGCATGGCATTACCTCAAGTATTCCCTTGTCCAGAAATTATGATGATTTGCGCTGAAAATTATGATGAAAATAGAAAATAAATTATCAATGAAAATACTCAGGAGGAAATTTTGTCGATAATCAAGAGTGAATTTGCTAGTCTATTGGACCTAGGGTTTGAAGCACAAAACTCAAACATGCACATTAACCTAGGAAAGATGGCAGAGAATTATGAAAAATTAGATGCATGACAAAAAATTTTGTATAGCAGAGGAATAATAGGCAGTTCTAGTCTAGATCGAGATCATAAGCCTCCTTATGATTATGATATTTTTGTGCAATGGGTTCAGGATAGTATTTCCTTGCTAGAATTTTTTTTGGGATTGGAAAGTAGCAAAGAAGTGGGTGCCAACATTCTTGAAATAATTTTTTATATTCCTTTTGAATCAGAACCAGTAAGACATAATTTTATTGAGCACATTTTTCATTACATTCAAGAATAATTACTAATGAATAAAATAAGTTCATAGAAGACATTTAGATTCACAACCTACTTGTGCTATCTTATTTTAGCAAAACATCATGCAATATTTCAAACAAACAAGATTCAAAGTCAGGTCCGTAATCCAATATATGAATGGACACTTGAGATAAGGATGAGTGATAAAAGAAGGAACTAAAACCATTTTGTAGACTTCTTTTTGGAACCAATGTATCATAAAATTACGGGCACTCAAATGCCTAGATTTCCTATGTCTTGTATAGATTGCATTCAACTCAGAAGTGAGATACAATTGGCTGACTGGTACTTAATGGAAGACTAAATTGTGTTAAGGTTTTACGGTTTAGTTGTAGAACCCTAAAACTTCCAATACATGTGACAGAGAGGGTATTTGCATTTGAGAGAAAAAGATTCAAAGTGACAGGTTTTATTTACAATTTTTGACTTTGATGTTAACAATCACTGGCAGTATGATCCACTCAACATAATTGGAACAAAACTTAGAGATAATGGGAACTCCACAAGCAAATGTCAACACGAGAGTATGCCATTGATAGAAAAAATTTAAAAACATGGAGTCCTGGGATGAGGTCAAAAAAGAGATGGAGAAATACACCACTGAAAATAATATTTCAATACAAGAATTGTCATCACAAATTATGGCATTGCATAAACAGAAAGGAAAAGTGCATCCTGTTATCTCTATGGATATTTTTTTGTCATTAGTTAAGGCAAAGTCATATGAGTTAGAAGATTCAATTGGTGAAAAGGAGAAAGATAAATATTTAACTAGTCGATAATGTACATCGAGCAAGGCAGTGCATTCGATAAAGCACACAAAAGAGTTAAAGACACTAAATCGAGAGTCTATAGTTATCGAACACCGAGCGCATATGAAGTACACCGAGTTGATAGTTACCGAGTACTAAAGATCAAGTTAACAAAGCAAAGAGAAGTTACTCTATCGAGTTACTTAATTGATTGTAACGTGATAAGGACACATTTAATAAATTGACACAACATTAATTGTGATTATACAATGCACGAAGATCAATTTTTTATAAGATCAACGATCAAATTAATTCAAAGAGAAGATATGAGAAGCAGATTAAGAGGTAAATGAAAGATTGTTATTTCCAAGAAAAACACCAATTACCAAGGTAAAAGTGACACAGTCATCGAGAGGAAAAGAAGATCTAACGATTAAAACAAATCACAACGCACCTAACACATAAGATTAAGAGGCAATAAATATTATATTTAATGGATGATTAACATAGCTAAAAGAGAGAGATAGAGTGATGATACAGAGAAGACTAATAATATTAGTGAAATTGAAAGGAGTTATTTGAAGACCAAAGATCAAAGTAGATATCTAGCTACAACAAAGAAAATTTGAGCAGTGTTACAGTTTGAGATTGAGGTAACACATATTTTAGAGCACATAGGGTCTGATTAGTATTTGTTTTTGATGCAATATAGCAAAAAATGTTAAGTTGTTAATACTATTGTATTGAGAGCTAGAAATCCCAATAATGGGTAGATCTTAACTGATCTGATATTTGTAAAACCTTTAACAAGGTACATCTCTAAGTGTAGAGATTGTAAAATCCTCTAACCAGGTAGACCTAACAAGTCTTTGTATACTCTTAACTGGGTAAGCTATCAAAATGGCTAAACATTGTAATCTCTAACTAAGCACCCTTTATACTACAGTTAGTGAAGGTTGTAGGTATCTTCGCACTATAGTTTTGTCCTCTAACTAAGGATTTCTGCATAAAAAAAATCATGGAGTTATGAGTTCTTTTACTTGAATGTTTTGATGATATGTTTTATAAGCTTTATATTAGTTTTATTTCAAGTTATTGAACTCGATAAACAACAAGCAACAGTATATTGTTATAAACAGTTTTAGTTATAAAAGTGTTTGTCATACTGAATCACCCCTCCCCTCTCAGTCCCAACTTTCCATAGTCATTCCAATAATTGGTATTAGAGATACTACTCTTGAGTTATAAGGTTTGACCACCTGAGAGTTAAATATCTTAGTCATGGAAAGTTTTAGGCAATTCAAAAGAATTGATGGTCTTGAATCTGAGTTGGAGAGTGCAAGAGAGTTAATCATTGATCTGAAAAAGAAACTTGAGAACTCTCTAAGGATTAGATTGAAAATATATGATGAACTAAAGGTTACATAAGAACAAGTTGATACACTTGAGACAACATCTGAAGAAAGTTTTACTGATGAGTCTGAGTTAGCTATAAAAGAACTACTGGAAAAGAATGATACACTTACTGAGAAGTTGGACCTAATGAAGATAGATCTTAAAACCAACATGATAAGAATGACTAAATTGATTGAAGGAAAAAGGATTGTTTAAGATGAAAAGAAAATGGCAAAAGATGATAAAAGACAAGTTGAAATTAGGTTATTAGAGAAAGACAATGAGATTATGAGAATGACACAAGTTCACTAATATATGACCGACCAACTTCTGAGTGAAAATCAAGATGACACAAGAAAATAATTTGAGAACCAAGCACTGAAAGCTAAAATTGAAAGAATGGATCAAAGACTGAAAGATGAGAAAGATGCAAATGCAATACTGAAAATAAATGAGGAAGCATTGAATTCTCTGGATCAACAATTCAAGAATCAGAAGCAAAGGAATGACAAAACATGAATTGGATTCAAAGACAACAACACTACCGAGAAAGGAGAATCATCAAATGCACAAAAAGATGAAAGTATTGCACCCCAACTAAAACAAAAGAAGCCAAGTTACAATTATTGTGGGAAGCTTGGACATACTGCTAATTTCTATAGGAGCAAGAAAGGTAAATCATCAAGTACACCTACGTTTAATGGTTATTGTTTTAGATGCAATAGGTATGGACATCAAACATTTGAATGCATAACTAATCTTGATAACAACTTAAGGAAACCTAAGTTTGATGGTTATTGTAAGAATTGTAATAAGTTTGGACACAAAGCAGATGAGTGAAAAATAAAGAAAAGAAATGACAAATGGAAGCCTAACCGAGAGACTGCTAATACTAACCGAGTAGACACATCTATACCATGAGACTATAATACAATAATTTCATGTTTATCTTATGGAAGGTATGGACACATTGCTGCAAATTTCATGTTGATGCATTGAAGGAACAACTGAAGAGCATGGAGAAACCCCAACATGGCATGCTTTCATTGTCATAAGGTAGGACACCTTGCAATAAATTGTAGATACCGAGCTGATGCATCAACTGAAGATGAATCTAAAGTGAAAGCCCCTACTATTGTTGATGAAATACGAGGACAAATGAACAAAATCTGGAGGAGAAAGACACAATGAAGGAACATCGTCTGGAAGCATAGACTGTACCATCTCTACCAATTTGGTTGCACTGAGCTCTAGCTAATTGGTGAGAGGTATGTAGGAATTGCATGCTTATAATAAATCCTACTTTAGTTCCCATAATTAGAGTTGAGATCCATATCATCATATTAAGATGCATTTAGATAAGTTGTGTAATTTTTTGGATGAACATTGTTATATATGGTTATTTTGTTTAACTCAGTCAAGCAAAGTAACTATGCAATCAGTATAAAGGTAAAAAGGAACTCAGAAAGCACATTTATTTCACATTAATAGAGTCATTGGAAACCCTAATTATGGAAAAGGTATAAATAGATCATTTTTAAAATTATTTGAACCTAAAATTTTTAAAAGAGTATTGAGCACATTCGCAGCTCGTGACTATCCCGTGTGAATTCAAGCGATTTCAAGGTAATTCTGAATCTTTGCAAGACATCTAAGATACATTTCTGAGTTATTTGTTGTACATCAAGATGTGTTTGCAAAGTCAAGGTTATTATCAAGCATGCCCTAGTTTGTTTTAGCATACATTTCAAAGTGATCATGGCACCAAAGATGCGAACACCAGTTCTACTAAAGAATGTTGAGTCAGTGAATCCAAAATATAAGTTGCCTCCAGCTATAGCTGCATAAATTGACATGATGGGAGCATTGTCTTCAATACCGCCGTGAGTTCTTTTGATTGAATATGTCTGAAGATTCATACTTAATAAAATTGAAGATCTATGTGGAACCGAGATAGATGCTTCATTCAACAAGCTGTGCGTGGAAGGAAAAGTTAAGGATGAGCACACCCATCTTGAAACTAAAGGATCGGTTCATGATACACATCTACCTATGGTATTCAAGCCCGAGTGGGTTAGGATAGTACCCAGTCGAGTACATGACCAATTCATATTGTTAGATGAATCATTTAAAATTACTAAGGATGTATTGCACATCATCACTAGATTCCCAATCAGAGACAAACCGTAGATGATTAAGCAGATTGATAGGGGAAAGCTCACTAAGCTCACTAAAGCATAATGGGATGGCAGAGGAATGAGGATATCTACTATGACAGATCCCAAGTTAAGGTATGCATGTAACATCATATCTTACCAAGTGTTTAAATCATCTCGAGTGGACAATGTACCATGTGGAGTAGTTGATCTAACATACAAGATGGTAAAGGAAGGATTACATATAGATCTCTGTGAAGTTTTACTGAAGCAGTTAGTAGACAACATGAACACAATCAGGAAAGAAAATACCAACACTTTTAAATTTGGTTCATTGTTGGTATGTATTTTCTTTTATTACCATAATTCATTTCCCTCCATTGGAGATGTAGCTTGGAAGAATGATAGGCCAGTTATATATCAAATACATGAGTTTATAGACAGTCTAGGAGATAATTTTGATGCAATCGTGTCTAATTATTTTTTGAAGTTCCAAGCTAGAATGTACAAAAGGTATATGATACCACCTCAACTAGTTGCCAAATATCAGGATAACATATGTTTTTAAGTAGATACAGATGTTTTCATAGTCAAAGTTGTTGAAGCAAGAGTTGAATGGATTCAACCGATGGGTTATGAAATGGATATTGATATAGGTTCTAAACATATTTAAGCCCTATTAGCAAAGCCAATTGACCCTAATGAAAAGAGATATGGCACTTATGAGGAATTCAAATACAAAATCAAACAAGGTATTTTGGTACCTAGGTTGATTAAGAAGGCGAGTGAAATGATAAATATTTTATCAAAGACTCTTGGAGTTGATGATACTTTGGATACTGATAATGCACAAGCCCTTGTAGTGGTTGAGAAATAGAATTTACAATTGCCCTCACCAATAAAAAGAGGTATTACAAGGAACACCAGATCATTGGTACAACCTATAGAGAAGAAGGCTACCGAGGTAATACAACTAAAAGGTAAAACCTATGAGAGAACAAGAGGCAAGAAATAACTTGTGAGAACAAGGAGAAGACTTTTACTTGGAAAAGAGAGTGAGACTGAATCTTATGAGCCAAACAAATATGTTCCAATTGGTAAGCTCTCACAAGTTCCATAAAGTCTTGATGAGTTTCTTGAAGGATTAAAGGAATCAAGAGGATTCAGAGGATTTAGACAAGTGAAGTATCTGAAGAGGAATAAAGAAGACAAGAAAAAGATTGAAGATGTAGTTGATGTAATATTAATGGGATATAGAGTGACACCTATTGAGCTTGCTGATAAGCTACCAGATGAACTCTACAAATTGATGCATAGCGGAAGTATGCAATTAATGTAGAGAAGGAGATGAGAGAGAGAGAGATCTCTTATGCATACTATTCCCGACCTGACACCATCTGAGATTGAAGAAGCATTGAAGAAACATTTAAAGAAATTTCTAGTAAAGGGAAGAGCCCTGAGGATAATTAATGGAGACCTACAATTAGTAGAGAAGGATACTGCTATAAAATGGAAAGAAATATATCATGTAGATGACACTATGAAACAAGAAATTGAGAAGATTCAAGGTGACACAATCACTAATCAGGTAAAGGAAAGCATAGGCCAAGTAGATCCAATTGATCTAACCACTGATAATGCATAAGTAATCATTGAAGATGCATCAGAGGACATTGATCCTTCAAAAAAGTTGTCAAAGGATGAAGATGTAATGGACATGCAAGTACCAGACACCGAGTATATTGATGTAGATGTTTTTCCATTGAAAAGTAATGATCCCATATCAATACAAGTACAAATCTATTCTACTATTTAGATTGGTACTATTGAAGTTGCACAAGAATTGACAACCAAGCCACTAGTTGACACAAAGAGAAAATATTGATAATCCAGAGGCTACCGAGACTGAACACTAGAAGAATACCAAGTTGGAACCTCCAACCGACACTAAAGATAGAAGCAGAACACACCACTGACCGAAACATCAAATGTTCAAGATGTTCAAAAGACACATGATACAGAAAGAGAAATGCTACAAGAATCAAATCTAAAAGAGAAGGATGCAGAGAAAGAATAAACAAAACAACATGGGGAAGTTAAAGCAGAGGAGAGCATAGTCGGTCACCATACCGAGTCACTAGATGCAAAAATGGCATTACATTTTAAATGATCTACTAGAGAGAGCAGACTAATTGAGAAAAGGAAGAAAAATAAGAGGAAATGTGTGATTGATTTGAGTAAGTCAATCATCATACCACCTGGAGACCCTAATATGATGAAGCCTAAGGAATTTCGCATTTATAGAGAACTTTTTGCTCAAAAGACTAAGCAAGACAAACTATTGGCAAAGAAGAAAAACGTAGATATATTAGATGTCAAAGACTTTTTCCAGGAGATTATTCCTAGAGTTAACATTGATGAGTCCGAGCCACTGTTAGACCAAGTTGGAAATCTAGTCCAACAAATCAAAGGACCAAACAAAGACGTGGAAGAATACATGTTAAAAATTTACAAGGCATCTATGGAGAAGAAATTGATGGAGGAACTACTGTAAAATATTGCTATAGAGAAGGTAACTCTTTCTGAGTTATGTTCCAAAATTGAAGAACAATTGCAATCCATCATTTCATTGTTTCAAAAATTTTGTATTGTTTCTAAGTTTACCGAGGACATTAAGAAGAAGGAGATAGATATTGAAAAAGAGCTGACTGAGCAGCTTGCAAAGCTTACTACTAAGCCTAGATAACTCCAGACATATTACTCAAAGATATAGGAACTCATGGGAGTTATGCTCTCATTGAGATAGGAGGAAGACAAGTTGAGATTAGAGTTGCTTGAATTGCAAGCACTACTAATTCCCCATATGCAATCAATGCAGATACATATGAAGAAAGGCAAAGAACTAACAAGTTTTCCAAAGGTTAGCACCTTGGATACTATAGTTGATCTATCAACATAAATAAATGGATAGTTTCAGATATAGATCTTTGAAAATAAAAAAATCAAATAGAGTTAATACAAAATTAAAAAAAAAAGTATATATGTGAAAATGAAAAAAAAGGAGAAGAGCTATACATATTTTGTATAGAGAGTAACATCCGAGGGGGAGTTACTATTTTTGATGACTTTGAGGTTTTTGTCAAAAATAATCAACTAATGTCAAAGGGGGAGATTGTTATCTCTATGGATATTTTGTTGTCATTAGTTAAGGCAAAGTTATATGAGACAGACGATTCAA
Organism: Thuja plicata; assembly: GCA_018584345.1. NCBI lineage: Eukaryota > Viridiplantae > Streptophyta > Pinopsida > Cupressales > Cupressaceae > Thuja > Thuja plicata. Next base: position 626,714 of record MU228139.1, read on the forward strand.
TCAGTGAAAAGGAGAAAGCTAAATATTTAACTAGTTGGTAATGTACACCGAGCAAGGCAGTCAAGTCATTAAAGCACACAATAGAGCTAAAGACACTACACTAAGAGTCTATAGTTATCAAACACCAAGCGCATATGAAGTACATCGAGTTGAGAGTTACTGAGTACTAAAGATCAAGTTGACCAAGCAAAGAGAACTTACTCTACCAAGTTACTTAATTTATTGTAACGTGATAAGGATGCATTTAATAAATTGATACAAAATTAATTGTGATTATACAATGCACGAAGATAATTTTGTTACAAGATCAATGATGGAATTAATTCAGAGAGAAAATATGAGAAGAAGATTAAGCGGTTAATGAAAGATTGTTATTTCCAAGAAAAACACCAAATACCGAGGTAAAAGTGACATAGTCACCGAGCAGAAAATAAGATCTAATGGTTAAAACAAATCACAATGCACCTAACACATAAGATTAAGAGACAATAAATCTTATATTTAATGGATGATTTACATAGAAGAAAGAGAGAGATAGAGTGATGATACAGAGAAGGCTGATACCGTTAGTGAAAGTGAAAGGATTTATTTGAAGAACAAAGATCAGAGAAGATATCTAGCTACATTAGAGAAAATTCAAGCAGTGTTACAGTTTGAGATTGAGGTAATACATATTTTAGAGCACATAAAGTCTGATCAACATTTATTTTTTATGCAATATAGAAGACATTGTTAAGTTGTTAATATTGTTGTATTAAGAGCTAGAAATCCCAATACTAGGTAGATCTTAACCGATCTGATATTTGTAAAACCTTTAACAGGGTACATCTCTAAGTGTAGATATTGTAAAATCCTCTATCCAGGTAGACCTAATGAGTCTTTGTATACTCTTAATCGGGTAAGCTTTCAAAATGGCTAAACATTGTAAGCTCTAACCGAGCACCCTTTATACTGCAGTTAGTGAAGGTTGTGGGTATCTTCCCAACCACAGTTTTTTCCTCTAACCAATGATTTCTGCATAAACAAAATCACGGAGTTATGAGTTCTTTTACTTGAATGTTTAGATGATATGTTTTATAAGCTTTATATTAGTTTTATTTCAAGTTATTGAATTCAATAAACAACAAGCAGTAGTATATGGTTATAGACAGTTTCAGTTATAATTTATTTTTTTGTACTAATTCACTCCTCCCCTCTCAGTCCCAACTTTCCATAGTCATTCCAACACAACCCAAGATAATCCTACAATTTCTACCAAAAAGGCGTGCAGCCATCTAGAAAATATATTCCAACAGACCTAGTGGATCAATGTAAATATGGTAATTAGACTCAAACCAAAATTTATGATTTTTGGGAAATGAGTAAGAATCTCAGTGAGCCAAAGACTTTTGCAGATCCTTATGAAGTGGAAGAGGATCAAATATTTAGTGTTTTTTGGAATAAGGAGCATCCAACTAAAGCATATCACAATGGTGATGATCGTGAAGATAATAAGTATGAGCGGGCTTTTGCGGATCCCACATCCATTGATTCTACTCCCAAAACTATTATACTCTATTCAATTTTTAGTGGAGTTGATGTGTCCATGAAAGAAAAATATACCAAAGGGGAAGAGATTATAGGAAAAAAGGGTCTTCTGGGTTGGGGTGGTCTGGGTCCCACGGGACAAGGGCCTTGGTTTCCACCTACCACACTTGTTCCACCAAAACATGGTGAGACACTAGTCCTTGGAGTTGAATCATCAGGTTCATTAAAAAAGGGTACTAATAAGTCTCATACCCTTGCACCTTCATTTTTTCCATCTTCAAATCCAGTTCCACCTTTTCCAAGCACTCATATTCAATATGAATTGTCACTTCCACTGGTGCGGATGGCATGGGTAGTACTAGTGGTCTGAAAAGGAAATTATGACTAGACATGAAAATAGTGGATCCCATAGATCAAGGCAGTTTAAAGAAGAAAAATGTTATGAAAACAATGCCAATGGTGAGTCCAACAATTTCCACACCTTCAGGATGAAACCCTCAGAACAATCCAAAAACTCCACTTACTATTGACAGTGTGACAAGATTAGGAATTGGTCAGGGTGTTGCTAATCCTCATGATGAAATTATTAGTACCATAGGTATAGGTGGATGTGCATACATCACTAAAAGTGTTATTTAACCTTTCAAACATTCAATTGTGTCAGCAAACCCAAATTTGTGTTACAGTGATTTTGTAACTAACTTTGAACAAACAAAAACTAGGAATAGACAAAATACTAAGACATTGAAGAGAGATGCAATTGTTGAAACTCATGAAGCGTAACCTACACTGAATGGGATATTTCCCACATATGACCCAAACACAAAAATGATGGAGTTCATAGTTGTTTTTACCCCACCTACAGATAATAATCCACCAAAGAGTCAGTTAGATCCATCTAAATTTCATGTTAGCACCTTCCAAATGGATTTATCCAAAATAAAAAAATGTGGACAAGATAAATGTGTCAAAAATGACCAACCAAGTGGTCTACAGTTCAGTGATGAAGTTGGAGAGAGAGAGAGAAGGGAAATCTTGTGGACAAAATAGAAAAGTTACATACAACCTTGGAAAATGAAAAGGAAAAGGAGAAAGCAACATGTAACATGTGTAAAGAATTAGAGAAAAGGGTAAAAAATTCTTCCTCTAAAGAATAAATTGCACAACAAGAACATATGGAGGCATAACTGAAAATTCTGAGGGAAAAATTGGAAGAGACCAATAAAAAACTTGAGGAAGAAAAATCTTATTCACTACGTTTATCCAAAAGCGTGAAGACTACAACACAGGAAAACAATAATTTAAATAAGGAATTGGAGAATGAGAGGCTAAAAGAAAAACAATGGGAAGAGAAAGAAGAGGAAATAGGAAAACATAGTGAACACCAGTTGTCAGAATTGAGAGAAGAGCTATAGAAGGCAAATAATATAATTAAAACTATAAAAAATAGCTTGAATGAAAAAGTAAAAAATACAATTAAGAAAATAAAACAAGACATTTGGGGGGAAATAATGGTGAGTGGTGATAGGCTGTGTGATTGGTTTGAATTGAATGAAAGTCTTAGAGATGTTTTTGGGAAGCTCAAAGAGCACGTTGAGAAGAACAAAAATATTTATCAGAGACAGAATATTGCAGAATAGATTTTTCCACAAATCAACATAACCAGTGACAAGAATTTGGAAAGAAAGGGAATTCATGACCGTGTTCGTGCAAAAATAAAGGCATCATTTGTCTTTCAAAAATGTCAGAAACTAAGGGAAGGAGAGGAAATTATGGCCTTATATGGGAGAAAGCTCACCAAGATGAATTAAAAAAACAACTAAAATGATAAGTCTTGGTTTGTTGAATCCTGGTCCTGGTCCTACTAACCCATCAAACAAATTCATTGGAAGAGAAGCACACAATGATGTTTAATTTGGGAAAGCTTCCTTAGGACACAACTCATGAAGACATTGCAAATTGCATGAAACCATTGACAAATTTTAATGCAATATTGGATGGAGCATTGCTTTCAAGTCACTCTTCCAAGTATGGATGGCTGACAAGGTTTCAAGTCATTTACTATAACTTGACAAATATTGACCTTCAAAATGATGGAGAATTGAGCATCCTAAAAAAATGGCAAAATCATCCCATCAATCATAGTATGTGAAAGTACTTTCAATCATCTCTATATTTTATTTCTAATGGTTAGAATTGAGTTTAAAGTTTGGACTTTGTTTTTTAACAGGATAACTGTGGCAGATGCTAATTTATTGAATCGGCTTGTCAAATGTATAAATGTATAGTTGTAGAGAGGTTGTGATACTGATTTTAATGTTGAGTCTTTACATGAGGCAAATTGACCTGAAGCTGTTGTTGCTCCCTTGTTTCTATAAAAGGGAATTCAAGGTCATTTGCTAAGGGTAATGAAATTGAAATTGGGTATTGAATTTTGCAAACAGAATCACACAGATTTGTATACTCACTACTACTAATGAATGAATGGTATCATATTTGTAAATAAATTAACGTGAATCTCTACAAATTGTATCATATGAATTTCTATATTTTAAAAAAAATAATGAAAATCTTCAATAATTGTACCATAAGAGTTGAATAATGCAAATGAAAATCAATATTAGTTGTAGAATTGATGACATTATAAACCACATTCATGTTTTTGACATTGGAATATACTATTATGCATAATTGATGATGAGATACAAAAATTAGTCTACAGTAATAAATTTAATAAATACCTAGGACCTACTACTTTGACAATGGTTCAATTTTCCACATCATCTCATTGTCGGGATCCTCATATTCCCTGCTATCAACTTTATAGCTTCCTTGGTTCTTCGCTACATTTTATTCACTCTACATACCTCCACTTAACTACATCTCAAGTTTAACGCTACCAGTACCAGTACATGAGTCACTGAAATCATTGTTTCTGGGACTCCCACTTTGGTTTGAAATGTTTCCCAGGCCTCTTCTTTGACATTTCTTTCTCCACACTTTCAGTGCCCTATCATAAGGAAAAGTATGGACATCATATATAGCTGGATGTATAGCACCTCAAGAAATTTTCCAAATGCTTGTCTAGTTTTTTTCTTAGCTTTGAATTTAGGAACCCCAAAGCACTAAAAACTCTATCATCCTCCACTGACCCTAATACCATGGTCAGGCATAAATCAACAAACTTAAAAAATTCTGATATTGAATCAATCAACATTTCGCTCTGAGCTAGATTTTTCCAAAGCCTTGTTATCGATCCATCTTCGTGGGGGTTCTAGATAATTTTATATTGTTGTCTCATTGTCTGTGAAAAATGGCCTAATTTATCTCTCAAATGAGATTCATCTAAAATTTCATTTAGAGTTACTACATTGAATTCTTTGGTTTTGCAAAAATGATCTATCAAAGTTAGTATCTTAGTCTGAAAATATTTCAAATTATTTACACTCCAATATCAAAGAAACACAATAGCCATGGATTCAAGTATTCTGACTAGTGGGAATCTTTCTCTAATATATGAGGAAAGATCATAGGCAATGTGTTTCATAGAAGCAGTTACAGACTCAACAATTTTGGTAAAGTCTTCCCTTATAACACTTGATAGTCACTTCCTGGGGTTCTTTCCTGGTTCCTCAGACTTGACCCTGGAAAAGTAGTGCATTAGTATCTCAACTCCGTGTACTTTTGCACATAAATCCTTGTTTGCATCGATCTTTAAAATTTTATCAGTATTGTTCAAATCTGTGATCCTAAGCCAGTTGGCAAATTTTACATCATCACATAATCGATAGAGATTATCAAGCATCACGCATGTCAATTTACTTAGCACAACATATTCTGTAATATACATAGCTCTTTTTTGGGCCTTGTTCATTATATTCCTTATTTCCTCTAGCATAGGTAGAATACCTACTAATGTTAAGAGTGTCTCTACATTATTTAACCTTCACAACAACTCAAGAAATTTTGGTATCCCTACTTCGTCATTACTTGAGTTCATTAGACCAAGAAATGATAGATATTGTAAAAATAATTGATGCGTTGGTCCATCTAAAGAGATCCATCTGGTATCATTATCCTTAAGAAGCTTGTTCCCTTGGCTAGTCTTTTTGAAAAGTGTTGAAATTACCTAAATCATTTTGGACTTCAGCAGAAGTGTTGGTAGATCTCTTTAATTAAAAATTCAATTTTTTGTACTGGAGCATGCTTGCTGACAACTCCAAAAGCTAGATTCAATCTGTGGGCCATGTAGTGAATGCCAGTAACATAGGGTGCACAATAAATTTCTATCTTTGCTCAAAGACCATTCATGTGGCCTTGCATTACTAAAGCTCCATCATCTCCAACACACAACAACTTTTTGGAAATCGTCATGTCATCTATACCTCCATATTCAATTAAAGAACTCTTCACTAGTTCAAATAATTTTTCTGTTGTGACATTATCCTTCATTTTAGCAACAATTAGGAGATGAGGTTAGTGGACAAAATTATGTACAGTATAAACATGCATGCATACCCAAGAAGTATTATCTATTGTTTTAACTTCATCTAAAGACAATACAATAAAGTTTGAATCTTCAAATTTTGCATTTAGATCTTCTTTTTTAACCTCGACAAGACAAATTACCCATTCCCATCCGTTATTTATTGACCAATGACTGTTAGGATAGTTACAAACTTTCAAAAAGTGTAATAAAGAACTCAATGATGGGTAGTTTGTCATAGCATGCCCTCTGCTTAAAATATAAAATACAACACTTAACTAAATAAATTTTCCCATTTGTCCTACTTCCATTGATTTTCTAAAAAAAGATTCAATAGAGCCTTTAACTTCAGCAGGCTTCGTCTGTATATTCTACATTCCTAACATGTTGAGATTCCTCCTTTATTTTCTATCTTATCACTGATTTTTCAATTCAATCTATGGTTTTATTTTCATAAACTTTACCCATATGCTTCTCTATGGTGTCAATTTTTAGTTGCAACCTCTTTTCCTTCTTATTTATCATGATGCAAATCTTACATCTGCATTCTACCGAAGGCTCACCTTCAATTGGATTATCCACTGGTTCAATGAATGGATACTTTGACACCCATTATATTTGAAAATTCCTTGACAAATCCCACTTCCAATCCTTTTTTGGTTCTTTGTCCTTTTTTGAATTGTATTTTCTTTTCTTCTTCTGTGCACCATCATCATTTCTGGCATTCTTAGTTTCACCCAAGTCAATTATATCACTACTCTAGGTATTTACTTAAAAATATTCTTCAAGTTCACCGTGATCTGTGATATCAGGTTTTCTTCCTTCTTCAATATGTTGTGTAGGTTGTGAATCTTGTAAATCTACTTATGATGAAGTAGCTTCCTGATTTTGGCTAGAAACGTTTCCACCACCAAAGTATGATGATAAGGTTCTAGGTTTTGATGGCCTCTCTTGGCTTTGCCCTTATTCTTGTTTGACATCTCCAATGAAATAAAGGCTACCAAAAAAATTATTAACTTGTTGAAGAAGTGACAATAAACTATAATATATATATATATATATATGATTCATTGGCCTTATGGTCTACGATATAAAATATAGATGTCATCATGTGTGAGGTCTCTCGTGTGACCACTGACCACTAACTGGTCCCTACTAAATATGAATGAACTAAAAATTTCAAAGTCATGGACAAATAGAGGTGAAACCTCAAGTGAATTCAGAATAATATTATATTAAGTACACTTCAAAAATTAATCACTTACCTTTGCCTCAATTGCAGTCACCAATGCACTCAGCATTCTAAAACTTCGCTATCGATCAGATTTGAGATATCAAAACCAACCAAACCAAATTGTGTATAATAACATTGATCTATAAATTTATTTATACCAATCTTTTTTGGCGAATTCAACGGGAAGCTTATATGGTATTAGGTGTTTGATGTCGAATGTGGACTTCTCTATCCAACATAAAACCCAACATAGTCATTACACAATCAAGAAACTCACAAAAACAAACATGGATTGTTTGCTCTGCAAGCGTGATTGAAGCGACCTGTTGCCTCCTAATTAGGAGTGATTGCTGCAATTTACCCTCAGAA
>MU228139.1:634771-645530 GCA_018584345.1 Thuja plicata
ACTTTAGGACTTTAGGATTAAATCAATTAATCATAGGGATTATAGCTAATAATCATTTGAGATTTAGGAATTAAATGTAATTGTCAGATTTATGCAAATTTGGGTTTTCTGCATTTGAAACTCAGTCGATTAAAGTCAATTAGGAGAAGAATTTGCCTAGTACAATAGGACTTCGAAGATAAGAAAATGCACCAAAATTGATTAAGTTATTAGGTGCCAATTTTGGGGTGTTACATTAGGCATACAAATATTTGGCGAACCTCACATAATTATAACACGTCTTATGTAATTTTTGAGGCAATTATGGGTTATCCAATAATTTTATATGATTAATAAAGTTGGAAAAAATGGTGTTGGTTTGAGACACGTGTCCGCAAAGTTCCAGACAAATTTTGGGCCTCCTCTATATATGTCTTTATAATACCATTGGCGGATATAGGCCGCTAATTAAGACAAGCTTTGGAAATTGTAGGCAAAAAATTTCAGTTTACCGTATCCAAAAATTAGATTTGATTGGTGATATTGTGAAAGAAAAGGAGAAACTTACATAAAACAATGGGCGATGGGCCCGGGAATTCGACCCAATATTTATAAAGTTTGGGAGACATGACCAACCCAATATACACATATTATTCCCCAATTCCTGGATCGCCAACTTGAGATATTTGCCACTAAAATTATCCCTTCCATGGAGGTGATTATAAAGATTTTATTATCCATAATACAATGATGGATGCAAGATGGAAACACTGTAATTTTTTTTGGATTATTCGATAAATGGAATGGATCAGGGCAATCTATGGATAACATTGTAAGATGGTAGAAAAGGTGTTTCCGATCCAGGTAAGTATCTTTACCCTTTCAGACAATTTTATTTTCATTATAGATTGTGAAGAGGAGTCTACCGAATATGAATTTATGAATGGAGAACCAATAATTTATAAAAGTTTTAGTTTCTATTTTCTAGACTGGCAACCAAATTTTGATACTAAATTATACAAACCAAAAAAAAACCTAAATGGATTAGAATAAAAAATCTACCTATTGAACTACTACACATGGAAACCCTAGAGATGGGAAATACTCTAAGGTATTTTATAGACGTAGAGGAGAACTTTCATTATTCAACAGGGTTAAACTACTAATAAACATAGATACAAATGCTATAAATCTAGAACCATTATAAATTATTACAGGAAATGAAATGTATTTTATCAGGTTTGAATTTTACAAAGGTCCCATTACTAGAAATATAATCACAAAAAGGTAAGGCATTGATGGAAATGTAAATGTTGACATTGGACCCCAATAGGAAAAGAGGATTAACATTAAATTAAACACAAAATTAGAGGGATTTATTGTAGAAAACACAACCCCTGAACAAAATATTAATGATTATAATCTGGAAAAGTACAGGAGGATGTAAGCAAAAGAAAATCATAAGAAGTACTGAACCGACCTCTTAATGAAGCAGACTCCTTTCAAAGAGAAGTAAGGGAAGAATAAGATTGTCTGGATAAAGTTTTTAGAGATAAAATTAAAGGAAAAGGAGAAAACCTCCATAATACCAAGCAAGGAAGGGCTGACAACAAAGAGGAAGGAGAAATACTAGAGACTACAAATGAAGAACAAATCCCTATGGAGCTAGAATTCATATATGATATGATGGGTATTAACTAGAAAATGTGAGAAGATTATGTGGAAGAAGTGGAAATAAATGAGGAAGTGGAAAAATAAAAAAATGAAGTTAATGTTAGAATATCTAAGGAACTATTGGCATTGATTGTCATTGATGTCAAAACCTCTTACCGATAGTCTGGGTGTTTCGGTTGGTGTTTGGAATTTCCTTTTTGCTATTGTTGTTGTAACATGAGTTTTCAGTTATGCATAAGGGAGATTCAAAATAATGACATCTCAGGTTTCCTGATTTTTTAGAGATGGATTAGTGTATCGGCCATAAGAACACTCAAGTTTGAATCCTGTTGGTGGTAATGACTATTTTGTGTATCCTTCTTTTGGTCTTGGTTGTGGCGTTTAGATAGCTTTGATAAATATAATGTGTATTGTAAATCCTTAAGTCTGACATATTTGTGGATCACACTATAGTGTGTTATGTTCTCTTATGTATGTACTAAATCTAGGACTCATGCTATGAATTAAATGTAAATATAATATGTGTTGCATTGGTGCTCTCACACGTTTAGTGTATAGATGACATATGTAAGATTGGATATCGGTATAAATAAAGAAGAACCTTTGGTATTTGGAGGTGTAAGAGTATGCATGTGTGGCTTATGGAAGTATATGTGAAGTGACTATGAATTGATGCGAAGGAGATCCATGTTTGGCAGAGCAATCTGTCGATCTTAGAGGTGGATTCTATTCCTTTTCACATCTTTCGGTATTAAGCCCTTGTCTATCAGCAGTGGCCCTTACATATCGACAATGAGCCCTTGTGTATTGGTAGTGAGCCCTTGTGTATTGATAACAAGTCTTCTTGCAATGAACATTTCTGGCAGTGAGTGTTTGTATCAAATCATCTTTCGTGTCACCTTAACATGTGTTTTTACATTTCATGAGAATTAGCTTCTCCATGGTTTTACGCATCTTGGGTCCACATAAAATATGGTGTTCTCTATTTTGGTGTTCCTATGAATTTCATGTTTATATTTTTTGTGGATGTTTAATGTGCTAAATCGACAAATCTTAATTTGTTATTAAAATTATTTAAGTGTTAACCAACAGAGAGAAAGTTTTGTGAATTTATGTGGGAATAATTGATTCACCCCCCTATCCCCTCTCAGTTATTCAGCCTATTCAACAATTGGTATTAGAGCCCAGTCCCTTGAAAATAGAGCTTAACCACTTAAGGGAGATCTTGGAAGGTTGAACAAATGGAAGAAGGTTTCTACTCTAAAAAGGATTGATAGATCACGACGAGTGATATTGAAGGTACTAAATCTGAAATGAAGAATTGAAGGAAAACCTAATGAAATCGAGTACATGCATTGCTAAACTAAGAGATCAGATTAAGAAGTTTAAAGAAAGGAATGCATAAGTTAGTCAAGAGTTAAAAGAATCAAAGAACAAAATTGCAGAATTAGAACAAGAATTATCAGGACTAAAAGAATCAAGAGATAACTGTGTAGATTTGATTCTAGAGAGAAAAGAAGATGATGAACAAATTCAAAGAGAATATCCCATCAGATTTGGATCGAGGTAAAAATCAAATAATTCTTGGATAATAAAGTTTGAACTAGAAAAAGCAATTGAGGAATGAAAATTGACTGGAGAAAATTTCAAGGAAATAATCAGGAAGAGTACAAAGAAAAATGCAATGTTAGAACTGGAATTAATGAAGTTGAAGGCATAATATAAGGCTTATGGATGTAGCACTATCTTGGATAATTTGATGGACTTACTAAAAGATCACAAAGTTAAAGAAAGCATAGAATTCATTTGTGAAAGCTCATAACATAATAACAAAGGAAAAGAAGTGATGATTGAGGAAGATGAAAAAGTTGAGGTAACAGGTAATAATCAGAACACACTTGCAAAGAGGTTATCGGTGAGACAACCAAATGCTCAAAGATATTTATCTATTAACGGTTTTTGTTACATTTGAAAAAAATTTGGTCATAAAGCAATCAATTGTTAGATGAGAATAATTCAAAGAGCACAATGAAATAAATATCATAAATTTGGTCATGAGGAAAATGAGTGCAAAAGTCAAGTTTCTAGTTAGGAAAAAGAGAATATTATGAAGAGAATCTTTCATGGAAATTGTTATATGTGTCATAACTTTGGTCATAAATCAAGTCAATGTAGAGCTAAATCATTGATACCCAAAAAAATGAATATGAATTATTCAAGTGTGGTTAGATAGGTGACTATGCTAAATCATACAAATCTGAAAAAACACCGACACATACTGGATGCGATAATCATGTTGTAGAAACAAGTGGTTCTAAAAAATAGAGTTTGGAATGGAGAAATAAATCTGGTGGTACAGAGGTTTTAGTGGTATCAGATCCCTGTACTGGTCCTACTAATAACTGAGAAAAATGTTGTGTCTTGGGGGGAGTATTGAGTAATATGAATCTTACACTTCCCCTATTCCAGGGTGTTATTGGTTGCAACTATGTTGTTACAAAGGGAAAAATAAAAGCATTAATGATGATAAGACAATTTTTGAATGATTGACAAGAAAATTATATTGATTGCATCAATAATAATGAATTCAAGCAAGATTTGTTAGTTTCATGGGTCATTAAAAGATTTGGATCGGTTGGTACTGCAGGATGAAGGATATTCATTTGAAGAGTTGTAGAGCGCTTGAGATTAAGGATTTTGTGAAGAATCAAGGAGCCTAAATCAATTGCTCTCTACAATGCGAAAAGAAAAAGGGAGAAAGACATACAGCTAAAATAATTTAATCCAGAACGAATAAGTCAATTGGAGTTTGGATTACTAGATGAATGAATGTAGAAGGTTAGAGATCTAAGGCTCGACATTTGGGGATAATTCTCATGGTGTGATGATAAGGAGTTCATCTTATTCATGTTAAAGAATTTTTAGGGTGAAAAATTAATATTGGACAAACCATGCATCATAACCAAGGAAGTAATCAAAGCAATTATTGGTCTATGTAGAGAAGGTGAAGTCCCTACAAAGAAGTTGATTAATTATGAAGAGGTGGAAGCCCTAACGGTAATCATAAGGGATCAACGTACATTCACAATTCATTCCATTGAGGATCCCATTATAAGGTAGGTTGCGCATGGCATATCTTACAATATTTAATTATGTAACCGTGACGATTCTATGTCTTTCATCATTGTGTACATGACATGTAAGATGTTTCATGAGGATGTTGATATGGATTTATGCAAAATTTTGTTAGACAAATTGTTGTTGAATGTAAAGATGACAATAGAGGATAATTATGGTTTCTATTTTGAATCATTAGTTATGTGTTTGGTATTTTACTTCATGGGTTCTTTACTTGGAAAAGAAAATATTGTATGGAGAACTGACACTCCTATTGGAAGAAAATTTTACAAAAACCTGGAAGCATTGGAAAACAAAATTGATGCCTGCAAGGCATACTTATCTCTTCAGGAGATGCTAGGTAATAGTTTGAGTCTAGTGGTTATCGGTGTTGTATTGGTAAGACAGTTTTATGAAGGTTCCTGATCAGAATAGAAAAATCTCAAAGTGGTAATTGGTGGTTCATATTCTAAACCTAATAAGATGAAGACAAGTGAAAAAGGAAAGGAAGTTGTTCTAGTTTAAATATCTGATAGTGAGGAGGAAGCTATTGGTAGCAAGGAGAGTGCAACTGAAAGTGATGAAAAATCAGAGGAGATGGAAGTTGAGAGGGAAATAGAGAAAACCATGGTTTCACCGACAAAATGGAAACTACTGATACTAATGTGGTCAAGACTATGTTGAGTAACAATAAATTTGACAGAGTTGGTGGTTTATGAGTCGAGTGCTCTCCTACCAACATAACTATTGTACTAAAGTTGCTTATAAACCATCTGATTAACAAAAGGATTATAGTATATGTAGACACCCTAAAATGGACATACTTGCGACCTTACATTAAAACACTAATTTTCATTTATTAATTAATGGTTTTTAATCATTAATTAATCATCTATTTCTTTTAAATCTATTCCCCAAATCATTTTAATCATTTCCCCAAAATTAATTAAATAATTAATTTTATTTAATTAAATATTCTTAATTAATTAATCTTTATTAATTAATTAAATTCAATTTCCTAAAGTTTAAATTTAAATATTTAAACTTATTAATTAATTCTTCTAATTAAATTAATTTCATGAAATTAATTTAATTACACTCAATCATTCAATTCTAAATAAAAAAGAATTCAATTATCACATGTTTGAATACTTTAATTACAAAAATAAATTAAATATTCAAATAAATCCTTTCTCAAGTTCAAAAAGGTAACTCATGATCAACTTTTCAGTTAACTAAACATTACCTCTTCTCTCCAAGTTGAAGAGGTAGAGTTTACTAGTTGCTTCTCGGTTAACTAAAACATTACTTCTTCTCTCGAAGTTGAAGAGGTGGAGTCGCTTCTCAGTTAACTAAAACATTACCTCTTCTCTCTAAGTTGAAGAGGTGGAGTTTACTAGTTTCTCCTAAGTTAACTAAAACATCACCTCTTCTTTCCTAGTTGAAGAGGTGGAATTTACTGATTGCTTCTCTAGTTCCTTTTGATCTTAACCATTCATTCTCTAATCTCTGGGATCAATCTCAACCATTCAAATCATTTTCTATATTCTATATAATCAACCCTTTACAACCATTTGAAGGATCCAGGATTTCAAGTTTTTGTGTACCCTTACTCTATAGGATTCTTGCAAGAGGCATTCGAAGCATTCTTGTGATCAAAATCAATTTCCTTTCTTGACACTCCAAAGTCATAGACGCTGCTGATATTAATACTGAGGACCACACACACAATGTTTCAAAAGGAGTAGAGAGAGACAATAGAAGATTCGAGCTTTGTTGGTTTTCATTCCTTTGTATTCTTCCTTAACTGCTTGTCATTTTATTGTTCGTAGGTCTGTTCTTAGTAGTTTGATTGATCTCTTTTATTTCAAATCAGTGCTACTAAATCTCATTATTTGAGCGTACAAAACAGAGCCTGCGACATTTTGGTGAACCCGACATGAATAAAACAACCCAAGAATTGCTTGAAGATGACAAATAGGACTTTCTGGCCTCGTCTGTATGACTACATATTTTCTTTTTTGTTGATTTTTTGATATCATTGTAATTTCGCAATCACTAGTATTTTGCCGCAATTGACTGGTTTAATGCCGCAATCGATTTGAGGGTTTCATAAAACTTTTCTATCTTTTTTAAATTCTCTATTTCTGGTACTATGCCACAATTGATAGCATATTTTCATAATTGAGAGAATTTTATTGCAATTGACTAATCTGTGCCGCAATCATCAACATATTGCCGCAACTGACAGTATTTTGCCATAATCGCCAGAACTTTGCCGCATCTGACATAATTTTACCGTAATTGCAAGAACTTTGCCACAATTGACAGGAATCATTTTGAAATTGTGTAAAATTCATTATTCTCTGTTAAAATTAGAATTTTTCTCAGTTTCTATGCAGAATCAAAACACCAGGGACAAACACAATTGGGAAATGGTGAGTATTAAAGGTTTTTATCAAGCATTTGTCAATTTCACATGTTTTGATTGCAAGGTTTTTTGGTATTAAATTCATTATTTCATCTTATGGCGTGGAAAAAGATCTAAAAAAGAAACCTAAAATTCATTCACTTATGTTTTTGGTTCTTAAAAAGAACATTACATGCAAACATCTTGAAGCTCACTTTTCCAATTTGGTGCTTAAAATTGAGATGGTGGTTAAAAATTGAACAAAGGCAAAAAAATCTTTCAATTTGGTGCATTAAAACTGAACAAGCAAATCATCATATACTTTGGGCTTTAGAATTGAACACTTGTGCTTGTATGGGTGATTAGCTTAGTTCACACTTGGAATTTTGGTGTTTAATCGATAAACCTTATGTCTTGGGTCATTGGTGCGCATGCACAAATCTGTTATATTAAAAACCTTTATACTTTTTTAGAAAGGCATGTCTGGGGTATGTGCTTCTTCCTTGGAGGGAAACCTTAAACCGATAATCCTTCTAATCGGTATATAAACATGACATGAGCCAAAGCTCCATTTTATGTCTAGCCAAGCTTGGGCGAGGTGTGTTGATGATAGCCTAGATCAGGTGAATACCCCTAAGTAGCCAGCATGGTCAACTAGGCTCTTAAGTGAGTCACACATGTACAAACTGATTGGATAAACACCATGGACCCTACTAAAACCTTGTTAAATACAGACCTACCTATTTCACCTCTGAACAAATCCCTTATTATAGTGCAAGGGGTTGCAGAATTTCCCCTCAAGATCCCCAACATGTGTTCTAGGATATTGTGGTAGTGAAAGAGATCTTCACTAGCACGACAACAATATCTAGCAATGACAAAAAAATGGGTGCCTATGTCTTGGACCTTCGTGTCCTAGTAGTGTGATGATTGTTGTGTGATCTAACCAAAATCCAAGCATTAGCCCTATAATATTGTATCTTGAAGCCAAATTTGACCTAGATTAATCTGTTTGTCCTTGTTTCAAAACCCGTGTTAGATTTACAAAACACATTGTCTATTATGCTTGTTCTGTGATCAGTTTCCAAAAATGAAAAACCGACATAAAAACTATCAAAATGAGTCCAACGTTTTTAGGTATAGAGTTTCAACATCAAACATGTCCTACAATCAGAACCCTTGTTGCAGAAATCATCTTTTTATCATACAGATTCACTAGATTTGAGATCTTTTTTCAGACTATCTCCCTTTGTCACAATTTCCCACATCTTGCCACAATTGATGGAGTTTTACCACAATTGATCCCTTTATTTCCTCATTTGAGCTTGTTATTATCGCAATTGGTGATCATTTACCATAGTTGACCTATCACTTTGCCACAATCGATAGAAGTTTGCCACATTTAACCAAGAGATCTGAACATTTATTTTTACTTGAAAACCTTGGAAAAATTCCCCATTGTGTGTGAAAGATCAGTGTCTACACCCTAGGAAAAAGTGAAGAATATTGTGTGAATCTCTAAACATTAACGATCATCCTTCTTTGAAAGTATGACTATTGTCTAAACATTGTTAGTTCAAAAGTTTAGACTAGATTATCTTGATCCCATTATCTCAAAATTCATCAATCTCTATCAACGACTATGTCTCATTTAAGGAAATAGTCAGAATGCATACATAACTAAGTATTTGAGATCAAGAGAAGTCAAAATCTGTCCCTAGAATTACCCTTGTCAAACATAACTCAAACTCTCCTAGAAAGGTTATCCTTTTTTGTTTGCTTTATATCACTTATTTTAGTCAAAAAACCTGGATAACACTATATCTCACACACTCTATGGAGTACCTTACACTAGTTCGAAGGCTAGAACACACCCCGATGAGTCCTAATTAACCAATTTCCCCCATGGGAACAAGAGTGAGAGGATGACCCTTTCAAAAAAACTAGTCCTGTTCTTTACATTGAGAATCCCTATAGACCAACAATGTTCCAAGATGTCATAGAGGAGGAGCTTGAAGACATAGAGCAAGACACCTATTTCATACAAGTAGTTGATGTTGTTGTAGAGAGAAATCCTAAAATATTCTTAGATATGTCGATGAAGAAAGGACTCAAACTCCTCATTGAATTTAATGTGTCAACAATATGGCTTGAGAACCCTCTCGCAAGTCAAAACACAACTTGACCCTCTCAAACGGAACCTGTGATATCCCAAATTTTTTCATCATCAACGACAATGATATCAGTGCAGAATGTGTCAAACCAAACTAGATATTCAAATCAAGCTTGCACATCATCCACACAAAGCATGATAGGGTTCCAAATAAGTGCACCTTTGGTCACTAGTGTATCTCAAGCATTAGCCTCATGGCCTTTTACATCAAGCACTCATGCTATGTCATCAATTCCACACACAAGAAACAACTCATTTACGACTGTTTTGATACTACAGTCAATCCCTACTAGCCTTGGGCTCAATACCTTGCTCCTACAAGGATCAATCTCTGTAAGCTCGACATTTAGTCAATGTCCACCCAAGGCTACACCTTTGTTTCTACAGGGATCACAATAACCACCACACCAACGACAACAACAACCACAACAAAAACAACCACAACCACAACAACAACAACCACAACAACGACAACAACAACATCAATCTTGGACCAACCAAATGCCCCAATATCAGAATTGCATATTGTCCCAACCAATATCAAGTCCTAGGAACTAGATCATATGTCCCATCTCAAGGAACACAGAGGCAAAGCCTTATACCTAACACGACACAAAGATTCAATGCCGCAAATATTCTTCAATCTCAGAAAAACATGTTGATACAACAAGTGCAAAGTCTACAAACCCAAATGATGGACATGAAAAATCAAGGGAAAACCTAGTCCTACACAGTAGAGGGTTTATACCCATACCCCTTTGATCACTCTTCATTTCCCACTCACTTCTTGGTACCCAAGTTTGACAAATATAAGGGCAGTACCAACCCTGTAGAGTATATAAAAGAGTTCTTTGCTAACTGCATTAAGGTTGCACATGACGAAACATACCTAATATGACTATTCTTATAAAGTCTTGTTGGACTAGTAATGGAATGGTTCTCACACCTACCCCATGGAATTTAGCCTTGGGGAGAATTGGCCAAAAAATTCATTGCTCACTTCCATCATAACATCAAACGCAAGGTCAACATCAAGGACCTCTGTGACATTAAACAAAGAGATGGAGAATCCTTTGTGAAATTCCTACAAAGATGGAGGAACATTGTAAATTGAATAACATATTATTGTTGGAAATATTCAGGATTAACAGAGTTACTGAGAGGGGAGGGGTGAATCAGTAACACTTAAATCTTTTAATACATTTCTGCACTTTTATATTCTTTAACCATTCATTCATCTAATCTACTGCAACTATGAAAATGTAAACATTCATAACACATAACACAAAGATTGGTAACCCAGAAACCTTCCAAATAGAAAGTAAAACTGGGGTGGGGATAGTACCCACAAAACTTTGGTACTGTAGTATAAAGTTGGCCGGTTAAGGCTTACAATGATCACTTCT